>JAXIVJ010003525.1:60000-93081 GCA_036785665.1 Chirona hameri
GTTAACCGCTGAAAGTACACCATATTGTGTACTTTTATTGCAGAAAGAAATCGATAGGTGTCGTGGCATTTTCCATCTAAATCATAGTTTTAGTTTTTGTTTTGAGATTGAAATAAATTTTGAAATGAATTAGGTAAAAACAATGACAAAACTATGTTTGTTTTATCAGATATATGTAGGAAAAGGCAATTAAAACCCCTGACGTAGCGACACCTAGTGGTGAAGAGCTGCAATTTATGTATGTTCTACTGGAAGTAATTCGAATGCATTACGGTCGTTGGTCGCGTCGTGTGATAGAGCTCAAGCTGCAGGGAATAATTCGACGTTTAATTTATTCCAAAGAGGCTGTGCTTCCTTTCCAACCATGGGTAAAGTGACAGCAAATGCTCCATCGAGGCAAAGGGTAGTATGCGGCCACCGGGGTTGTATTCATGAAGCGGAGCTTCGGAACATGAAGAGGCACAACGAAAGAAAGCATGGTGGCGTAATGCGCATCAAGAACGCATCGTTTGGTGTGGGGGGTATGTGGGCAAGGTGGAACGTCCCAGCGCAAGATGAGATGAAAAACACCCAACAAACAGGTATATCACTGATTGTGTTCATTTGTCGGTAATCATAAAGCAGGCGTCGCAGAAGCTTCCATATGTCGTAAAAAATATCTAGATTATTTTTTAGAGATAAGATAACCTAACCTAACCTGACCTAACCTACAACCTACAACCTACACTTCCATGTCATAAAAATCTCTAGATTCAACATATGGAAGCTCCTGCGACGCCTGCTTTATGATGACCTGTCTGCATTGATTCATACTCTTATTCAGTTGGGCAAACTAGGTGCAGCGATCTAAAAATGGATCGATCCATTTTTAGATCGTGACGTCACAAAAATCGCCGAATTATGACCATATAAGGAGATGCGATCCAAAATTAGATCGCTTTTCGGACATGGACATTTTCAAACGCAAGGAATAGGCACTTAACATGTAAGAATAGGCAATATTATTTCATGAGATGAAAGACGACGTATCACTCCACCGAAAACCGTTCGACCGGTAATTGGACGCGTAAGCTTTTGTCTGGTATGGCTTCGAATATATCAGCCGCCACAAATTACTGAAAAACTGTTTTTTTTTGTTTGACGTTTTACTTCAATTTGAGATAATATTTTCAAAAACCATTTGGTCTAATCTAAATTATCTAATTTTTGTAATTAAATGGTATTGTAATTAAATAAAATAAAATTAAATTGTAAAAAAATAATTAATAATTATCTAAATCTGATCTAAATTTGGATTAGCCAGCTGTTTGCCGATCCAAAAATGGATCGCCGCCGTAATTTTTTGCTCCGCGAAATCAATTTTTAGATCGCGGTAAATGGTAAAATGTGAGCAGAAATATTCTTATCTTGAATATATTTGTATGTTTTTGGTACAGTTACATGCTTTTCCTTGGTGCTCGTGTAAGTTTGGCATACATTAATGTCATGGTAAATACGATATTGGCGTTTTAATTTAGGTCTGCACGCATGCCCAAATATGGGCATAAACGATCTAAAAATGGATCGATCCATTTTTAGATCGCTGCACCTAGTTTGCCCAACTGTATTCAACTCTTGTTTGTGTGAGAAATATCACAGATATAGATGCACCAGACAAAATTGCTTTTAGACTGGGTTCATCAGTCATCTGTGACCCACCAACCTAAAGAACATCTGTGGTGTGCTGAATGTAATGCACATCTTAGCTATGGTGTGATGAATCTATGATCTCGACAGGTGTACTAATTCAACAAATTTGCCCAAGCTGTATGACAAATGATATGTAGGTATGTTTGTAATATTTGTCAGGATTACAAGCAGTTGATAAGTATAGGTGCATGCCATAATTCTGTCATCTCTAACATGACAGTTTTGAGGAAGATATTTTGTTGATCATTATACGACAATGTCAAATTGTTTGTTTGTCATGTGCCTAAATATTTTATTTAAAATGCAAAATGACTGCATGAATCAGTCCTGATAGTAAAGTGAGTTATGAACATCTACGGTAACATTATCATTTATCCCACAGGATCTGCACCAGAACCTAGCTCCCTAGGATCCACACCAGAGCCTAGCTCCGCAAGATCTGCACCAGAGCCTAGATCCTCAGGATCTGCTCCAGAGCCTAGCTCCAATGAGGCCGGCCCCATGATTATGCCAGTCAGCATGGAGGAGGTTGAGGATGATCCAGGTTAGTTACAACAAAATGGTATATGGCAAATATAAATTGTCTTATCCTGTGCAGATGCTGTTTAATTTCTAGTAGGATGGTTTGCTAGCCCATGCATAATAAGTATTTTTATTTAAATGGTACTTCATGTTTAACTGCTCATGTTTATTTAATCTTCATTGCTGTAAAACGTAATGAATGTCCATTGTCCAATCCTCAGTGCACACAATATAAATCACATTGTGTTAAACTAAATCCATTTTTTAAAATAACTTCAAGAATATCAATAGATTATATTTGAGTCAGCATTACAATGTTGTGTGCCCCAAATGCAGTGAAGATAATAGTGTGTATCTGCCTTGTACCTCATTATTCAGAAATGAGAATGCCCACCCACACTCATTTCAGGCAGAGCTGGTTGACTGTTATTATCTAATCTTAGGTAGCTGTGCTATCTTGTATGCAACCCCCCCCCCCCAACTGCCACATGTTCATAAGAAATAGGTACAACTAGAAATGGGGCTTGTCACCAAATTATCAAAGATAGGTTTTGAATGTCCTTATATATTTCAGGAGCATCCAGCCAAGAGCCAGCAAAGAGCCTGTTGGAGCGTGTGACTGCTCTAGAAAAGTCCATCAACAAGGTTCTTTTACTGCTTGGGGACACTTCTGCAGGTAAGCATTTGCTGCAATATCCATTGACAATATGGAAGAAAATTCCATCTATAACTCAAAATGGATATTGTGAACCACTATTGCCATATTCAGGTCTTGCATTTGAGCCTTAATTTGTCCTTGACTTGTAATGCTCCTATTTTAAACCATCAACAGGCAGGCTGTAGATACTTAGAGGCTGAGATAAACATATATTTACATTTATATGTAGATGTTTTTGGGAAATACCTTGTAGCACAGTCCTGCCTATTGCAAAGTTGTTCTGCTTTTGCATTAGCTGTACTTGGGATCAATCATGGTTGGCAAAGTTGCTGTTTCCTGGTATACATTTTGTACTATTTTTTGTACTCTTTTGAATTTGTGTACTCTTTGAAAAGTAATATAAATATAATTAAATCAAATATGATTAATAATAATATTTGATTCAATTCACCCAACTGGATCATGCTCTGGAGACCCTAAGCCCAGAATACAAAAGAGTACAACTGCAAAATGCATACCAGCAAAAAGAGCAACTTTGCCAACCATTATGCACACACTCAATTAGTACATTGTTTTATACCTTTGGTATTATTCAAATGGCATGTTCATTTATATGCTCCAGAGTGAATCCAAAGTCTTGAGGCCATATTGTTTCATTCTAGTTCAGAACTTTAGGGTAGGTATGGGCAATGTCCCAAAGCCAGACTTGTGAATGATTAAAAAAAATATGAATGATTAAATCATGATTCACCAGCAAATATGAATGATTCAATCATTATTAAATCACTCAACATTACCACTAGTGAATGATTCACAGTGATTCACAGGCTTACATGAATCAATCATGAATGATGCATTCAATGAATGATTGAATCATTCATGACTGATTCAATTACAATAATTATAAATGCGGAAGTGCAAATAACAGTGCATATATTCGGAATGAAGGTGTTTACAGACCAAATGAAGGTGCTGAAAGTGATATTGACATGTGTTGACTCAGTTTCCCACCCATTATGAGGGTGGGCTATCGTTTGTATAGTTTCTGCTGTCCCCCCCCCCCCCCCCCGAAAGAAGAAGAATATTAATTGTGTTATGAATGATGTAATCACCCTATTGTCTTTGTATGAATGATTCAATCAATGATCCATTAAATCATTCATAAGGAGGTGAATCAATCCATAAATGATTCATGTGAAATATGAATGATTCAATGAAGAATGATTCAATCAGAATCATTCACAAGTCTGCCCAAGGCAAGCTTATTATACAGAAATATAATGTATGCTTTGTGTTGTGTCACAGGTACATCACATCCTCATCACCTCAGTGGCCTGTCATCGAGAATGGCTACGCTGGAGATGGCAGTCTCCAAGGTGCTGATGCTCTTCGACAGCGTCGGACGTCCAGAGCGTCCAGCTGACGCACGGCCGGGCACCGTGAACGAGGGTGTGTTCAGGTCCGCTCGCAGCATCGCAGAGCTACGGGCGGCCTGTGGAGGTCTGCTGCTCACCTCGGAAAACGGCGACTTCCTACACTGTTCAGCATGCGTCAAAGGTGATGTGGCAACAGCTGACGGAAAGTCGCAGAATGCCGTAGGCATCTTCACCTACGACTGTACTAAAGCGTCGTTCTCGTACACGGAGAACCTGACTGCGGCCTTCAGGTCAATGAAGGACACCGTGAAGCGACACTTCACCAGTGAGCGACACGCCAGGGCTGAGGAGGCAGCGAAGCGGAGAGAAGAGCAGTCTGCTGTTCGTTCCAAAGAGGCTGGAAATGTCGCTCTTCGAGTGTTGAGGACGGCCTACTACGTGCTGACCAAATCTCTCTCTCAAACTGCGTTTGAGGAGCTAATCGTCCTTCAACACATCAATGGACTGAACATGGGAAACATCAACCACTCCAAGGCGTTTATGACCCAGGCGCGCGAAACATTTCACCGCCAAGTGCTGACGAGCCTGACGGAGCACGTGCAGAAGCAGCCGTGCGTCGCGTTGTCGGCCGACAAGGCCACCGTCAACAAGAGGACGCTCGACATAACGGCCATCACCACAGTTGTTCCCGAGGCTCCTGTAGGGAGCATGATCCAAAGTTTCGTGGTGGGGGCACCAGTAGTAAAACATCGTGACGGTGACAGTCATGCTCAGCAGCTCCGCGGCACGATCGCCTCGCTCGGCATCACCCGACCCGAGCAGCTCTCGGCCATCGCGGCGGACGGCCAGGTCCACCACAATAGTGTGCCGACCAAATTGCTGAAAGTGATGAGCGTCGGCTCGTCCTCCCCAGCATGCGTCCCGTGCATATGGGACGGTGCGCACCTGCTCAACCTGGCGGATCAGGACGCTCGCAGCGCGTCCTCATGCAGGTGGGTCAATGAAACGGTTGGCTCCATCACCCGCATCACGAAGCGTTTCTCCCTCGGCGCCGGACTGGAGAGGCTGCTTGATGCTGGCAGTGACCTCGGCTGTCGCGTGCTGAGACCCAGACTCTGGTCGGAGACCAGATTCGCCCCTTACGCGGCTGACGTCATACGCACGTTCACTACCAACGTCTCGGCGATGACGTACGCGCTGCAACAACAGATCAAGGCAGAGACCAGAAGGAACGTCGTCAGCGAACTACTAGAAGAGCTGAAAGCTCTGAAAAGTAAGTTGAACTCACTGACATATTGTTTTGTGTTTGTTGGTAACAGTCAACATGTTTCAATATAGGTCTAGTTTTTGTGTGAAAACTAAACATAATGCGCCTTATTTTGCCGGTTTTACCTGATCAGACAACTGATATGTTTCTGCTCATATCTGACATGTCCGTCAATTACTAGGTGTTAAACTCTGTGCTATTCGTTCATCGTGCAACAATAATCGTATTGGTATCGTCATTCACAATGCCAATGTTTCCACAGACAAGAACTTCTTGGCTCGAGTTGACGCGCTGCTGGACATCTACCGAGTGGTGGCGGAGGGAAGCCGGTCACTCCAGCGGGTGCAAAGCTTGCCATGGGAGAGCATGAAGGACTTCGGCAGCACTATACTGACTCTCAAGAAGATGACGAACACGCTGGAGAGTCGGAGGAATCCCTCCATAGCCGAGATGCACGTCCTGGCCGAAATCGACACCATTTGGCCCGCACTGTCCAAATGCCAGCCTCTTGACGAGGATGTGGTAAGTGTGACTCACAAAAATGTTAGTATTCATTAGGGGTTTAAAACATTCGGTGCTCATGTCAAAACATCGGTAGTTTGTCCGGATTTTATCGAGGTGAGGAAAAACATACTCAGACTCACAGTGCCTGCTAGCATATTTTAAGACTCCGACGTTGCGAACCCAAAACTCAGCGCTTTAAATACTTATAAACTTAGCCCACTTATTTGTATCCCTGTTTCTCGTTTACAGTGCAGGGATGCTGCGGCCTTCAGTCGGAAGATGGCCGCGGAGCTGAGGCACCGGAGAGGTGGACTGAACGCGGCGGGCTCCAACATGGGGACGGACAACCAGCGTGTGATGGACTCCATGGGCGACGTCAAGTCAGTGGCTGACTTACAGCGCATCCGGGACACCACACACGGTACCGTTGACGTCGCGGTGGGAGCCATCCACCGTCTTGTAGCCCGTCACCTGGTGCCACAGTCGTGCCACGTCCCGCGTGAAGGCGTCCTCGCGGCACACACGGTGTTGCATGAGCCCCGCTGCGCTACTGGCTGCAACCAGCAGCTTCTCAAGCTGTTGTGGCAGAACTGTGATTCTGTTAGCAACCTGCGGCCGTATGTTGAGCTAGTAGTGCGGCTGTGGCTCATCAGTCCAACAGAGACCGTTGTGGAGAGTATGGCCAGTGCCGTACAGGAGGTGTTCGGTGTGCATCGCCAGCTCGACCACTCTAACGCCGCGCGTGAGCTGGTGGTGAGATGGAATGGTCCCGAACTCTGTAAAGCGGATGGCTTGATCCGGGCCGTCCAACGCCAGTCTGGCTTTAACTTTGTCAGGCACATGACGGGGCCTCACCAAACCGTGGCTGGTGCCGTAATCACACGGCACAAGAACACCCCCTCAGCGAAAGCCTCGCTATACAAATGAGCATAGGATGTGTTGTAAATATGGTGTGTGACAAACTGTACGTTCTCCCTTTTGTGATACGTTTTTAGGGAAAAGGTCCGCCACGGGGTTTAGTAGGTTAGATCGCTGAGCACTCGTCGGAAGTCGCTGATTAGAATCACCAAAGCTGTGTAGAAATAAGTATTTTGTATACCCACTGTATATATGTATCTTTTCGTGCTACCTTGTCTGCGTGAGCTGGAATTGTTGCCAGCCTTTAGGCCTTTCTTAATTACGTAACGCATCTATACAATTTAGTGTCGAGATCAATTTCTTTTGGAAAACGTCTGCATTCATTATTGCGAATGATTAATGATTTCTTAGCAGTGCTGGGTGCTCCAGAACTTTTTGCCGCGTTATCGGTTACCATAGCAGTGCACTGGTGGCTGTCGGGCTTATCGCCGAGCGAGCTGAAATGCTAGAGGGAAGAGCAGCCTACAAATTCTTTTGTTTTAACCTGAAATGTGCATTTTAGTGCTCAACTTGTTCGACTGTTGTGAAAAAGTCAAGTGTCTTGGCGTTGAGAGTTCTGATTCAAGCAATATATATCATTTGGAAAGATGTCCGCTGTTAGAAGTATTCGCAAGACGATTTGGAAAAAGATCGTGGTGTATGCTAAATACTTTGCGTTTACTTGCATTGTTGCTGATTTATGTTGTATTTCCGTTAAATCCAGATAAGCAATCGCAAAAACCGGACGATAAATTATGTTATCGAGAATAGGACAGCTTTCGCTCGCGTCGGTGACAGCTTGAGGGTTTTTTTCACCTCTGCAGACACAGGTCACAGACACAGGTCACAGACACAGGTCACAGACACAGGTCACAGACACAGGTCACAGACACAGGTCACAGACACAGGTCACAGGTCACAGACACAGGTCACAGACAGGTCACAGACACAGGTCACAGGCACAGGTCACAGGCACAGGTCACAGACACAGGTCACAGACACAGGTCACAGACACAGGTCACAGACACAGGTCACAGACACAGGTCACAGACACAGGTCACAGACACAGGTCACAGACACAGGTCACAGACACAGGTCACAGACACAGGTCACAGACACAGGTCACAGACACAGGTCACAGACACAGGTCACAGACACAGGTCACAGACACAGGTCACAGACACAGGTCACAGACTCAGGTCACAGACACAGGTCACAGACTCAGGTCACAGACACAGGTCACAGACACAGGTCACAGACACAGGTCACAGACACAGGTCACAGACACAGGTCACAGACACAGGTCACAGACACAGGTCACAGACACAGGTCACAGACTCAGGTCACAGACACAGGTCACAGACACAGGTCACAGACACAGGTCACAGACACAGGTCACAGACACAGGTCACAGACACAGGTCACAGACACATGTCCGATGGCGGCCGGGCAGTGTCTTCCTGCTCCGGCGATGGGCAGGCGACAGCTCTCGACTCCGGCGACGGGCAGGCGACAGCTCTCGACTCCGGCGACGGGCAGGCGACAGCTCTCGACTCCGGCGACGGGCAGGCGCGACAGGTTTCGACTCCGGCCGTTCTCCCGGCGGCGCTGGGAGAGGTATTGCTGCAGTGGTGTGCAGAGCTCGCTGAATTTCAACCGTTAGGCCAATAATGTTGAACAGCCATGCTCCTTTCCTGTGGAAAAAAAAACATTTAAAAATCAATACACAATCCATGTTTTATGAGTAGTCAGTACCCAGTCATCAGGGAAAATCATTGCAAAGTTGGTTATCATGTAAGTACTATATAAAGCTATCACATTCTGAAGGATGCAATAATCCAATAAGTTATTTGCTGTGACATGAAAACATGAAAATCCAAAATGAAATGAACATTTTTTTTTCTTTCTATGCCGCCACCCAAGAGCAGGTGACCAGGAGTGCCCCCTCCCTCTATCCCAACGACCCACAGCACCTTAACGTTAAACCAGAAAACATAATAAAGCAAGTCGCGGCACTCCCAGCTAAGAAATGGAAAGAAACGTAAATAAGCTTAAGAAGGAGCATAATCCATTATTAGATAGTATAAAGTAAAAATAAGAGAAGGCCAAAGTAGTCATCACTGAATACAGTAATTGACTGCCCCTACTTCCCTGGGAACCACATTCATTCAAACTTGCATTAAAGATGTTACTACCACAAAACAAAATCAAACACTGCAACACTTCATTCAGGATGTTAGTAAAGGGAAAGGAATCAATCATATTGGAAACATCTTAGCCTGGTCAAAAATCGGCATGAGTTCAAGTGCTGGGGATCCAAACAGGCCACCCAACTAAGCACAGCTTGTTGTTGGGCGGCCTCATGGAACCAGCTCCAGTAGAGTGGGTGACATTCATATTGACAGATACATAAACATCCACTCTCAAACTTCACATGCATGCATATATCTTATATTGTATGTTATGTTGTATAAACAAATCATACACACATCCACTCTCACACAAGTGTACGTATGCATGACCACGTGCATACAATGAACAAATTGTATACACTGTTGCATAGTTGCAGTCAGGAATCAATGCAATAACATAATGTATGCATGCATATTGAACACACATATACATATACACACATACATACACATACATACACATACATATACATACACACACATACACACTCATGCAAATATACTTATATTTGCATACACATGCCTATACACACACATATATACATGTATACACACATACACACACATACATATACACATACACACATATACATATACATACATATACACACATATTCATATTCTTATGAATTCATACATTATGTTGAATATATGTTGTATAATCAAAATTTACTACATCTATGATATGTAGTGCAATGCAAAATGAAATGTACTGTATTATTACGGTGTTGTAAAGTTGCAGGAGTTTTTATTCTTAGTATTGACTAAGAAAGTAATTCTTAGATAATTGTTTAATAATAGACTTCGAATCAGGAATCATTTGTATTAATGGAAACATTGGTCCTATTACTTTGTTCCATAGCCTCGGTCCAGCCCATGCAACAGTGTGAGTTTTGTATACTTTACAAGAGAATATTTCCTCAAGATGGTGAATGGTTCGGCTAGTCCTACTAGGGTGAGCTATAGCAAAAATCTGGTCTATTGCATGAGGCAAATCAAACTTGAGTTTCCTGTGCATCAATAATAGCATTTGTTGGTTTCCAATGTCTTTCACACGAAGTAGCTTTAGTTTTTTGAAAATTGGAGCAGAATGTGCTAGTCTAGATTGTCCATCTACTATTCTAACAACTCGTTTCTGTAATTTCTCTATTTTATTTAGGTGAAGAGAGTATGTGTTGCTATACAGAAAACAGCAATAATTCACGTGAGACAAAAAGAGGGAGTTGTAAAACAGATGATCGGAATCGATAAAATATTTTACTCTGCTAATTATGCCTGCATTTCTACACAGAACTGCGTAAAGCTTAGCAATGTGTGTATTCCATTTCAAATCATCATCAATAAATACGCCAAGGTATTTAACAGTTTTTACACGCTTAATGCCAGCACCATCCGATTGAAGTGATACTGCAACTTGTATCTTTTTGTTAGTATAAATCTGATAATATGTCTTATCAGTATTTAGAGTAAGCTGGTTTGCTTGAAACCATTCTGCTATTTTTGGCATAAGAATGTCTAAAGTATTTTGCAATTCATGTTCGTTTCTACCTTCAACAAAGATAGCAGTGTCATCAGCATATAATTACGAGGTCATTTGATCACATATATGCGGAAAATCATTTATATATAATATAAATAGAAGCGGTCCTAAGATTGATCCCTGAGGGACTCCGATTCCATTCGGAAGGAAATTTGATCTAGATTAATCTATTTGGACACATTGTGTGCGGTCAGTTAGATATGATTGTATCATATTGTATGCATCATGTGTTATTCCATAGCTCTCTATTTTTTTAGTAGGATATCTATGTTTACCGTATCAAACGCTTTACGTAAGTCTAGGTATATTCCACATACAATACTACTTGATTCAAGTGCACTGGTTATTTTATCTTGGAGAAGGAGTATAGGCATATAAGTGGTCATGCCTTTTCTAAACCCAAACTGGTTTTCGCTAAGGATATTATGTAAAGCCAAATGGTCATTTAAACGGGTGTAAATGAGTTTTTCTAGAAGCTTAGAAATGACAGGAAGCAGGCTAATCGGTCTGTAATTATTGAATTGTTGCTTATCACCTGCTTTATAAATCGGCTTCACAGCCTTCTTTAACAAATTTGGAAATGTGTTCTGTTTTAAACAAATATTCATAAAATGAACAGCCTCACCTATAATTGCCATGAACGTCGCTTTAAATATTCGTGTATTTATTTTATCATGACCGCCATCCGCATATCGTTCACAATTTTCTTAACCTCTTCTTCATCTGTATTTGTGAAGGTATCAAGGGTGTTTCCTACAAAGTTAGGAATGCAATTTAGCGGGCTACTATTTGTATGACCTGTGCTATTTTTTAATTCTTCACCGATACTCGTAAAGAAGGCGTTGAAACTTTCAGCGATCTCTTCAGCACCTCGAACTAAACCATTATTCGTTTTGAATGCTTCTGGCATTTTTTCACTTTGGGGTGAGCCTTTAGAAAGTTCATTAAGAATTTTCCATGTTTTTTTGGGGTTGGCCTTTTTAAGTTCATTGTGTATATACAATCTTTTAGATTCCCTAATAATTCTGACAAGAACATTACGGTACCTGCGATATTGTAGAATGTTGACACGAGTCACGCAGTTATTTTTCAAAATAAATAATTCATTTTTCCTATTAATTGATGCAAGTATCCCAGGGGTAATCCAAGGTTTAATTGGCGTGTTTTTTCGGGAAGGTTCATAGGTAAAGCTATATCTATTAATTCCTGAAAAGTAGGCCTGGGTTATTCTCTCACACGCAACATTTGGGTCTGTTACATGATAAAAGTCATGTAGTTCAGCTTGAAGGTGTAATTGTAAATCATCTATTTTCTTGTAATTAAAGGATGTGATCTTAACTCCATGCCTAATCATCTTAGCCTTTTCTATATTGAATGATAAGTATATTGGGAAATGGTCAGATAGATCATCATACACTATTCCTGAACTGTCTGCATGTGTTATATTGTTGCAATATATATTATCTAACAGGGATAGTCTATTATCACTCTGCCTAGTAGGCAAAGGTATTAAAGGAAGAAATCCATATGATGAGAACATGTTAAAAAAAGCATCAACATTAGGATCACCATCAATGTTGAATATTTTAATTCTATTTAACATCTTGACATAAGCAAATTAATTTGGTAATTTGAAAGTATTCCTTTCTGTTGGAGTATTTAGGGTTAATAGGGCCCAATTTCTGGTCAGGTTAAAACACCCAAATTCAGCAGACAGCAGACAGCAGAGTTGACAGCATGAGGAAAGTTAAATCACATAACACATTACCTCTTCAGTTGAAGTTTAATATGTAGTTAATTCCTCAAACAATGGTATCTTAGCTCTGTGAAATTTAAAGTAATTATAAATCAATATTAATAAACCAGTGTCCAAAAATTCCATTTTTGCTTGGGTGTGTGAAAAATATGTGCCCAAAAAACCACGGAAGTGAAAAATTATGTATAAAGTGGAACAATATTGATTTCTGTTTTGAATATGAAAGCAGTAGTTTTCATTGCAATCATGTACTTTTAGTCTATATTTATGCCAGAAATAGAATCAATATCACAATTCATAATTTGGGAGTAGAAAAATCACTCCTAAATGGTGAGTGAGAGTGGAAAATAATTCACATTTGGGTGTCATTTCCCAGTATTAGTGGAAAAACAGAAAGGTGGACCAGTAATACTGGACCAGTAAGCTAAGACATCACCAAAAACGACACAATCAAACCTGACCTAACCTTTACAGCAATTATGGTGGCAGGGACCCACATTTAGAACACTCAGCAGTCCGCTCACATTCGCTCGCTGTACTGTGGGCCAATACCCAGACACCTGACGGCTAGCACTATCAACTGGAGTTGTTGCAGCAGTTGGCCGCCAGGGACCGCTAGTGAGACAGGGTGTGATGGCGTCGCAAGCAAATGGTACCAGTTAAATATTTAACGTTAAGCCTAAATGTGCATTTATTTATTTATAAATTAATTAATATTTAGCAGTACTATTTGCTTGCGACGTCATAACACTCTGGCTCACTAGCGGTCCCTGGTGGCCAACTGCTGCAACAACTCCAGTTGATAGTGGTAGCCCCTCATACCTGGTTCTCTTACCTGGTCGGGTTCCCTATAGCTTTAGTGTCAGGAAAGGGTGGGCATGGAATATAGGGAACCCTAATTTACAGACGCGCCAACCAAAAAGTGTAACAATATCCATAGTAGGCATCGCAAAGAAAATGGCTGGAATTGTGCGTCTTCCAGTAACAAAAGTCACAGTATACAGTCCGATCAATTATATCCCAAGCATTGCTGAGGTGTAATATCAAAGGACCATCTTGTAGTTAAAGATAACCCACCTTTCAGTCTGTCATAATATTACTGTCAGCTGACTACTCTTTTTATATTAGGGACCCTCAAGCACACCATAAACTGGGGAGGTGAATTACTGAACTAAACTGAACTAATACCCTAAACTGAAACCCATTTCAAAGGCAATTGTGACGCACAAACACCAACACTTCTGTAGTTTAAATGAACATTATATAAAATAATATCATACAGAAATGCTAGCGACACTAACATCAAACAGAACAATATCGCTCGAAACACCTACAAGATCTCATTATTTGAATATAGACACATGTGTGGCATGCCAAACGAGATAAGTGCATTAGGTAACGGTAACGGTATAGTTTAGTTTAGTTTATTTCAATCATCATCAACGGGCCAATCAAACCCACTTATAGATGAAGTCACAAACGTAGCGAAACACACGCTAAAACACAAACATACCAACCTAAAAGACACCATACAACATGTGATATAAAATGCGACATAAGACAAAGACATGAGATATTAAGTGGGTACATGACTAGACTGAACACAAAAATACATGCGGCCTACCTAAAAGACATGACCTATGAGATATAAACCACTATGACTACACTGACTAAGAGTATTGTAGTGGAGTAAACGATGACATGTTTCCTAAAATTATAAAAGACACCATACAACATGTGATATAAAATGCGATACAAGACAAAGACATGATATATTTAAATGAGTACATGACTAGACTGACAACCCAAAAATACCCACGGCCTACCTAAAAGACATGAACTATGAGATGTAAAAGCACTATGACTACACTGACTAGAGTATTGTAGTGGAGTATACGATGACATGTTTCCTAAAATTACCAATCCCTGTATGCCAGATAGATAGGTCCTTGTGGAGTTTAGGAACGTGTTGCAATGGCGAGGGATTCTGACAAACATACTGGACTTGACCGTGTTCACTCTGGCATGCGGCACGTGGAACAACAATCTGCTACGGAGTACACGGGGAGCAGCTGCCAACGGGAATGACTCTACAAGGAAAGACGAGTCAATTTTGTTGTTGTGAATGTTTCTCAGGAGCATGATGTCGTATTGCAATCTTCTTGCAGCGATAGATGCTAGTCCGAAATGGCGTAGAAGACATCATAATCCAAAGCGACATCTGCAACACGACAGCGAGCGCAGTGCCAAGTCAGGAACTTATGCTGAACTTTTTCAGTTCTTTTCAAGTGCGTGTTGGCAGCTCCTCCCCATATAACACAGCCATACTTTAGTATTGATCGAACATTTGCGCAGTATGTCGATATGATTGACCTGGGATTGACATCGTACAATGAGCGACCATTTTTTCTGGTTTGAAACGATCTCATCAAAAGACCGAGAGCCCTGTTGGCTTTCTTCATCACAGCGTCTACATGGGCACCAAAAGTCAACTTTCCGTCTAACATCACTCCCAGGTCTCGCATTTCGTGCACTCTTTGAATCACATCACTTCCCATCGTGTAAACGCCTGTGATGGGTTTCGTTCGCAGAGTTAGTGAGAGGATTTTACATTTCGCTGGGTTCAGTTTTAACTGCCACGCTGCCGACCACTGGCAGAGACCATCTATATCAGCCTGCAGGCCGCGAACATCACTAAAACTGTCAACCCTAGCATATGGCTTAAAATCATCGGCAAACAGGAGACAATCTGAGCGTACGACAGCTGGCAGATCATTAACATAACATGCGAACAGAAGAGGGGACAAAAGCCCTCCTTCTGGCGTCCCCGACAGTACCGGGGCCCACGCTGAGCATTTGCCATTCACAACAACCCGCTGCTCTCTTTCAGACAAGTACGATTTGAGCCAGGACAGTGCTTTTCTGGTCATATGATACGATTTTTCCATTTTTAGAGCCAAGAGTTTATGATTTACACTCTGAAATGCTGAACTATAGTCAGTATAAATTACGTCTGTTTGAGAGCCAGCGAATATGTTGTTCCAGGCTACGCGCAACATCGACCCCAGGTTCGAGACACAGGAACGCCCCGGCATGAAACCATGCTGCTGACTAGTGAGAACCGGGCGCACATGACTCACCAACGTACTGTACACCACCTTCTCCAATATCTTACTGAACAGTGGCAGCAAACTAACGCTTCTGTAGTTCGTCGCACACGACTTATCCCCTTTTTTGAAAATAGGTACGATTTTCGCACGTTTCCAAGCTTTCGGACAAACGCCTTGTTCAATAGACAAGCGACACAACTTTATTTGTATACTTCATTTGAGGCTGAATTTCACATTTCCTGCTGTATTTTTTGGTATATTTTGGATGCGCGCGCACATCACCGCCGGCCGGCCGCGCCGCCGCGCCGGGTCAGTTGGGCTGCGGCCTTAGTCGCGGCAAGTTGATCAGGGTGCGTGTGTCGACCGTTGTCAGTGTTCAAGTTGCCGTTGAGTTGCGAAAGGCTGTCAATCGTGCTGTCGCGATCGGAGTTATAAGTACCTAATTGTGAGTTGTGAGTGCGTTCTTTCTTGCGTTCTTTTGATCTTATAAATGTAGTTAGTTGTGAATTTGTGATCGATAAACATTAGGTATGATAGCGTCTATATGTTTCGTGCCCTCCCGTCACAACCAATTGTATTGCTTATCCGGTCGGAGCTGCACCGACCAAGCTTCTATAAACATATGAATATATGTTGCTGACTGTTGATCCATAGTAACTATGATGATTTATGAGTATGCTTGATGATGCTGATTTGTGATGCTGATGTTGATACATGGATCTGTTTACAATAATTAACGGTTTTGTTAATACAATGGTTTTGCAAGGAAATGTACTAATTTGTAGTTGCTCAGATTGGAAAGGCTGGCGAGTGGTCAGAGTCAGGTCAGAGTGCTCAGATTGGCATGAATATTGCGAGTTGCGACACGTCTCTGAGCCGGCGCCCGGCGGCGGCCGCCGCCCGCCATGCGTCTACGTCACGACACCCCAAGCAGCGGCGACCGTTACACCTCTCCCAGTGGTGAACGAACTCCTGCAATACGCCCGGCTGAGGCGTCAATCGACACCCCACGCATGACTATTGCGACACCTCGACACCCCATGCAGCGGTTATCAAGGGTATTCCGTTAAACCTATACACCCCATGCAGCGGCGATCACGGTTGTTCCGGTACACCTCCCTGAGTACTAAACAAAACACCTTCCAGGCGACGTATTTTAGGTTGTGTGGGCATCACACGGGCTAGGGGTGTTGACACCCTGCGCAGGTGTTGATTTTTTGTGAGTGTATAGGGTCTCTACCATGGGTGAGAGCCTGGTACTGAATACTACCATTAGTATCAGGTCTCGAAGGGTGGTATCTTGGGTGGTAGAAGGCCTTTACTAGGGGGGCTGGTAAGACCCATAGTATCTTTTTCTCTCAGTGCAGGAGTGGGGTGACTCTGCACGTGCGCACGTGCACACCCCTATTCTATAGCTCAGGAACGGCTGAGCCGATTGTGTTCAAATTTGGTGTGTGGTTAGGGACCTCTCATCCGCCAGTTTCCCACAAGTCAGGGGTGGGTGCCTCTGCACTTGCGCACGTGCACACCCCTATTCTGTTCTCAGGAACAGCAGAGCCGATTGAGTTCAAATTTGGTGTGGTTATGTACCTCTCGGCCGCCGCCTTTCCACAAGTCAGGGGAGGGGTGGTTTTGCACGTGTGCACGTGCACACCCCTATTCTATATCTCTGGAACGGCTGAGCCGATTGTGTTCAAATTTGGTGTGTGGTTAGGGACCTCTCAGCCCCAACTTTCACAGACGTCAAAGGTGGGTGCCTATGCACGTGCGCACGTGCGCACCTTTTTTGTACCTCAGAAACTACTTGCCCGATCGAGTTGAAATTCCCCATACATTTCCTTCGCGCTCGCTCGTTCGTCGCTAACTACGGCGCCCTACTGGTATTTATTATAGCAACTTTCCACCGTTCTCAACAAGCTCGTCTATGTGTAAAGGGGCTTTCTTTGGGGATCAAGAAATGAAAAGGGGTTGGATTTATTTTGGGGGAAGAGTAGGTACGATCCAGTGGATAATAGGTCGGAATGATATATTTGGTTAACAGTGAAGTTGTACAAAAGTGTATAAAAAATTAATTGCATTAGATAAAAGCAAACGCAGAAGTAATGCAAACGTTTCTCTTTATTTGCCGTTTTTAGCAACACAATGCAGAAATGCATTATGTGAAGGTCAGTGAACTAAGTATAGAATACGCTAGGAGAAGCCTGCGAAGTCAGCAGAAAACACATCAACACCAGCAGCGGCAGGTCTGCAACATTCCACCACACTCAACTTCAAACTAACTCTGTTGTAAAACTAAACTTAGTTAAATACGCAGTTGTAAAAACACCTGAGCACACCTTCGGTGGTGCATTAGCCCCTCACTTCACTGCAGGGGTGGTAAAGTGTGCTGTCCTTATGGATAAGGTCAAGGGCAAAATGCTCCTTCTCATGAAGTACTCGGGGAGTCAAAATGCCAGCAAAAATCATTACTATGTCATTTCCTGTAAAGAATTACTAAGCCATCATGTGCTTAGAAATACTGATCGTCAAAACCACTTCAGATGTATTATTCACTTAATCATCATATTCATCGCCTCAGTATGTATGTACATTTACTCTTTTTTTCATTAGCAACTTTGCTTTTCAGCTCTGCATTGCCAATAATGTACATTTACTTCTTTTTTTAAATCCGACGAAAAGAAAATCCGGATGATAGATTCAACACGTGCGGTCACTGAACCAAAAATGCACCTGGTCCTTCAAGAATGGCCTATAACCAGTAAGGCGCCGTAGTTGGCGATGAACGAGCGAGCGCGAAGGAAATGTATGGGGAATTTCAACTCGATCGGGCAAGTAGTTTCTGAGATACAAAAAAGCATGCGCACGTGCGCATGTGCAGAGGCACCCACCTTTTACTTGTGGGAAAGTGGGGGCTGAGAGGTCCCTAACCACACACCAAATTTGAACACAATCGGCTCAGCTGTTCCAGAGACATAGAATAGGGGTGTGCACGTGCGCACGTGCAAAGCCACCCCACCCCTGACTTGTGGAAAGGCGGCAGCTGAGAGGTTCCTAACCACACACCAAATTTGGACACAATCGGCTCAGTCGTTCCTGAGATACAAAATTGGGGTGTGCACGAGCACACGTGCAGAGGCACCTACCCTTGACTTGTGGGAAACTGGCGGATGAGAGGTCCCGACACTGAGATAAAAAGTTACTAGGGGTGGTTAGTTTTGGGCTAGTGTCAAAAATTATGAGGCCTTTACTAACCACCCCTTGTAAAACGTACTAGGGGTATTACCACCGGTTTTACCAGGGACCTGGCAAAATGTACCACCCCGAAAACCATGAGTTAGTCAAAGATAACTAGCCCGGTTACGACGGGGGTAGTACGCTTACTAGCCCGGTTACGAGGGGTAGTACGCTTACTAGCCCGGTTACGACGGGGGTAGTCACGCTTACTAGCCCGGTTACGAGGGAGTAGTACGCTTACTAGCCCGGTTACGACGGGGGTAGTCACGCTTACTAGCCCGGTTACGAGAGGGTAGTCACGCTTACTAGCCCGGTTACGACGGGGGTTGTCACGCTTACTACCGCAAATACCAGGGTTCAGCGACGGTTACTAACCCTGGTACTAGGGGTATAGTAAGTGGTACCACCTCTCTTACCAGGGGAATCCCTTTTCTTACCAGCCCACTTACCACATATCCACCAGTTACTGCAGCTTTTGCGTTGACTATTTTTTGCCGCCCGAATATCTCAACAGTCAATTTTTTCCGGAAAGAGATTTATCGTTAAACCGAGTTGAAACATCTGACATGACAGTTATTACCGCAAACACGCGGCTGATCGCCTGCTCGGGACCCCCTCCCCCCCCCATTTTGCCCCCGAGGGGCAAAACACGGTTTCAGAACCTTTGGGGCCATGACCCATTGGCACCCTGGATCCGCCCTTGGGTTGCTGTATTGCAACAAGATTCATTCTATAAAAATATGCATGAAATAGGTTTCACATGCATAACAAAATAACATGGGAGCAAACAAAACTCTACCCCAAATTTCCTGGGAAGTTTGTTGATATTGTTCAAGAATAGGGGCTGTTCCAGCGCCCTCATCCGGATTAGGTTGAGGCCTTATTTTCTCCACCGCCCGTTCCCGCGCCTCAACTAAAATTGGTTGAGCCTCCACCAACCTCAACCGGATGAGCAAAATCTCAACCGCTCGTCGAGCGGATGAGATCGGGCAAAGTCGGATTACGGCAGCTATGGTGCACCAGTGACAAACTTTTTAAAAAAATTCGGCGCCATTCGCGAAGAGCATTGTGGACAGCTTTTGCATGGATTCCATTGTTGTTTAGATCTATGGTAAACGTACGGTGGATAAAAATACCTCAATAAATTTCTGACACGCACGGTAAAACGCAAAACTGCGAAGAATAAAATAATGCCTTTATTAAGGCGGCCGCACACTGCGTCATTCGGCGCGCGATATCGCGGAATAAAGCTGGTCCGGACGAGCTTTTTCTGTGCTAAACACCATGGAACCGCAGAATGTCGCAATGATATCGCTCGCCGAATCGCCCAGTGTGCGGCTCGCATTACAGCGGAGACCGTGACCGTGACCGTGAATTCGCACCCAAACAAATGATGGCCAACAGCTGATAATTCCACGGAGTCTCTACCGCTCGTTCCCGCGCGCTGCTCCACCGCACCTCCACCGGGCACACCTCAACCTATTCCGGGTGAGGGTGGGTGAGGGCGCTGGAACAGCCCCATAAGTGAAAGTTCGGAGATGATACCTCTGCCTGCATACGCATCTAACTAGAAAAGGATACCATGAAAACTGTTCATAATCCAGTTAATACACTACCAACAAAGAGCAACAAGCATAAAGTACAACTTAACATGTGAGCACTCACCCCCTCCAACACACGTAGTATGCACCCACGGTGGAACACTTCCGCACTCACGTCACGCAGTCTCTGCAGTTGCGAATCGATATGGCTGCCACTACTAACAAAGAGCAACAAGCATTAAGCTATACAATGCAGAGACACCTAACACTTCACCCCTCCAACACACGTACCGACGCAACACGCACTTACGCCAACGCAGTTTGAATGCACTTGAACGCAAGGCAATAGATACCCTTGAACGCATGCAGTTTCTGCTTGCGAATCAAGATGGCTGCCGCGTGTGCCGAATTCAGAGGGTCGTTAAAGGCCTGGTAAAAGGGCGAGCCCCCTGGTAAGCACTCTAGTAGGCAGCTTTTCGCGCGTGTGCCGAATGCAGGGGGTAGTTCAAGGCCTGGTTCAAGGGCGAGTCCCCTGGTAGGCACTCTAGTAGGCAGATCATACTATGGTCTCTACCATGGGCGAGACCCTGATACTGAATACTACCATTAGTACCAGGCTTCGAAGGGTGGTATCTTGGGTGGTAGAAGGGCTTTCCTAGGGGGCTGGTAAGACCCATAGTATCTTTTTTCTCAGTATAACTACACACCAAATTTGAACACAATCGGCTCAGCCGTTCCAGAGATATAGAATAGGGGTGTGCACGTGTACACGTGCAAAGCCACCCCACCCTAACTTGTGGAAAGGCGGCGGCTGAGAGGTCCCTAACCACACATCAAATTTAAACACAATCGGCTCAGCCATTCCTGAGATACAGAATAGGGGCGTGCACATGGTACGTGCAGAGGCACCCATCCCTGACTTGTGGGAAACTGGCGGATGAGAGGTCCCTAACCACACACACTAAATTTGAACACAATCGGCTCAGCCGTGCCTGAGATATAAAATAGGGGTGTACACGAGCGCACGTGCAGTTACCCCACCCCTGAGTTGTGTGAAAGTGGCGGCTGAGGGGTTCCTAACCACACACGAAATTTGCACCTAATCTGCCCAGCCGTTGCGGAGTTATAGCGAGAAAATACTTTTCAACACCTCTGACGCGGCACGCGCCACGCGCAGTGGTAGTCACACACATGAGTCGGCACTGGTCTCAAACAGGGTAGGTTAGATGGGGCTGCTAAGCAAAGAAGTCCGCTTGTCAATCGGACTTGCGGTTGCAGAGATATGAGCTTCTCAAAAGCGTCGCCACGGGCCGAGCCGGGCCGCTCATAACTATATTTTTCCCATACACCACGGAAGGATGAGTGAGCTCTTCGCACTCGCTCGTAACCACGGAAGGGTCCGCGGGTCCGATACTGCCTCACAGTATACGGCAACGGGACACAAAGGAATTTCGACCGGCTCCAAAAAATCCTGAACTTTGCCGCTAGTTATTTTCGGCCGCCGGAAGTTTGACCATGTGTCCGACCTGCGAGATTTGCTTGGCTGGATGACCCCGATACAAATGGCCGACTACCATACGCTCGTCACCGCGCATAAGGCCATACAGCGCAGTGAGCCAGAAGAACTGGCAGCTCTGTTTGTAACCAACAGTGAAGCCCGGGCGAGATCCACGCGACAAGACCATCTGTACCATTTACCGCGGCCGCGACTCGAAACCGGTAAGCGGCGTTTCGGTTACCGAGCCCCGGCGCTGCTTAACGACCTGCCATGGCCGACCTGGTGCAGCTGCCACCTGCCGGCTTCGCTCGCGCTGTCAGAGCCGCGCTACTGAATAGTGACGCTACACACCGATATTGACTGCGGAGATACTGCGTGTGGCTGCGGGTGATTGCGTCGTGTATGAGTGTGAATAACATGAGTGTTCGCTTGATTTGTACCTGCATGATTTTACCTGACTCTGAGCTGTAATCGCCACGCAATGTGTGGATTGCTCTACGACAGTAATACAATACAATACAATACAAGGACGAGCGAGCGCCTCGCCCTCGCTCGTAATAACATGATCCAGAAGGAATTGGGCTGATATCATGCGTATCCTCAGAATAGGAAGCATTTGAATATTTCCCCATTGACTTATAATGGGGAGGTCACGAAATTGACCCGACCTTAGGTCACCGATATACAAAATCAGAGATAAACGAATTGTAGGTACCATTACCCTTATGAAATCCTGTAAGTACGAAATCGATCGGCCAAAAACTGTGGCTGTGGTACGACTCAGAGTTCGTCATGGGCTGGGCCTGGGCTGGGCCTGGGCTGGGCCTGGGCTGGGCCTGGGCTGGGACTGGGTCGGGCCTCAACCTTAAGGAAATCACTGGGCTCTGGATGGGCCTGAGCCTGACAATTTTGAAGTAATGCGCGCGTCGCACAAGCTCAGGTCAGAGCTCAAAAATATTTTAACCAGCAGTTCACTTACACAGCAACACACTGTTGCTGTGGCTATGGCTTTTTATTTTTTGGTTAGCATAGTTGGTTCATTGTTTCACATTTATAGTACACAAGTAAATGTGCTAGGATAATGATTGCAAATTTTGTGAAAATAATTATATGTTTAATCTGAACCGGCCGGACCGGGCCTGGGCCTCAATATTATGAATTTGACCGGGCCTGGTCCGGGCCTGGGCTTGGTGTGCATGGGCCTGGGCCGGGTCGGGCTGGGGGTTGGTGGGCCCGTGACGAACACTGGTACGACTGCACACTTTTTTGGAGGTGGGGTCACATGACCTGGCCTGGTGACCTGACCTGAGATGACCCGTGGTCAATAATTTTACAACATGTAGGCAATTGATGCCTTAACAGCTGTGCGAAGAACGGCGGCGCAGCGCGCCGCAGTTTTTTCGCTATCCCCGACAAAATCTTAGGGGGGGGGGCGTATTAACGCCCCCCCCCCCCGGCACGGTGCGGGTTAATAGACATGACAGTATAGATAAACAATGGGTAGGCAGAATTACGCAGTGCAGCGACGGATGTGCGACGTGTAAAATTACACACAGAGGTCTATAAATGGAGAGATTTGTCGCTCACGACGAATCTAGGGCAATTTCTGTCGCACGATGCAAACTCCCCGGTAAGGATTGTCACTACATATCAAGCAAAATATTTTCAGTTAGACGCCCGAATGGGCGTTTCATGAGCGAAGCCGAGCGAAGCCGAGCGAAGCCGAGCGAAGCCGAGCGAAGCCGAGCGAAGCCGAGCGAAGCCGAGCGAAGCCGAGCGAAGCCGAGCGAAGCCGAGCGAAGCCGAGCGAAGCCGAGCGAAGCCGAGCGAAGCCGAGCGAAGCACAATGGATGCCAAATTTAAAATCAGCGTCACAAAATGTCCTAGAAACTACCAGATTCCAAAAAGGTCATCCCAGGATATCGGAAGTCAGTGGCCTCGGTTGACCTGTGAAAGTGCATGACCCCGGTGGAACATATAATAATGTAAAATGGATGGTAAATTTGAAATCAGCGTCACAAAATGTCCTTGAAACTGCCATATGGCAAAAAAATCACATCAGGTCATCGGAGGTCAGTGACCTCAGTTAACCTCTGAAAAGGTCAAATGAGGTCACAATCTCAGTGGAAACCATAAATGTCACCTGTTGACACCTGTGCATATGCTCCTGAGCAGCTAACACTCGGAAACTGCACTAGTTACCAGCACCGATACTACGGGACGCCACTTGCGCCTGACATGACCTTGAGAAACAGGGCATAGCAGGGCCTGTTCTAACATGTTAACTGGGGGGGGGGGGCAAATGCCTCCCAGTGCGCCGTTTTGCCCCCCCCCCCCCCTCCCAGTCAAGAAATGTTGCCCACCCTGATTTCAGTATTTCCATGTCATTTTTTACATGATAGGTATTCAATTAAAATAAAATATGCCTACCTGGTGATAAATGTATACAAATTCAATGCAAATACCATGATATTCCTAAGTTTTAGTATTTCCTAGCCAAAATAAGTATCTTTAAATTATTTCAGGAATACCTTGAATTTCAATATCCTTTGAACAATTGCTCATTAGCGGCAGAGTGGGGAAGATCGGGGGTCGTTGGATCAGGAACGTCGCCACGCAATTTTGAATGGGTGGGGGCAACTGCTGAGCCGATTGTGTTCAAATTTGGTGTGTGGTTAGGGATCTCGGAGCAAAATTTTATCCCCCCCCCCATTCTCGAACCCTAGATCCGCTAGTGGGTCCCGGCACGACACGGATGTTGATGTAAGGACAACTGCCCATCGCCTAATTACTACTATTATTAGATGCTGACAGACGCTGGCGGATCCAGCCTCTCTCCGTGGGGGGCATCTTTTTGTGGCAAAAAGGTACCCCATTTTTTCTCCTCGGATTTGGTCCGGTCACCTTAGTTTTGGTATTCGAGCTTAAGAAATTCACTTTTCAAATTCACAACAACAACAAAAATGGTTTTGTGGATTTTCTCCCCGAAAAAAAAATCCTTTTTATTTTTATATTTGGGTCAAATACACAAACTTTTGTAAGTCCAACATCGTTATTGTAAAGAGAATATAATTTCCTTTCTTTTGACATTTTTTGTTTGCAATTTGCTACAAAACCCTATTTTCTACGATTGTTCAAACATTTATCGTATTTCCACCAAAAATGGCATGACATGACGTCATTAAAACTTCATTATCTACCAAATACCACATTAATTTCATTAAAATGTAATGAGAAGACGTAGCATGGATGCAGCATAAGGTACTGAAAGTTTGACGTTGATATCTATCATAGTTTTCAAGTTATTGAGAAAATCCGTGAGGGAGGGCAGATTCTGCCCCCCCCCCCCAGCCAGGGCCTATTTTAACACATTAACTGGGGGAAAAATGCCCCCCCACCCCAGTGAGTGGTTTTGTCCCCCCCCCCCCCTCAGTAAAGAAATGTTGCCCACCCTGATTTCAGTATTTCCATGTCATTTTTCGTTTGATCGGTATTCAATTAAAATAAAATATGCTTACCTGGTGATAAATGTATACAAATCCAATGCAAATGTCATGATATTCCTAAGGTTTAGTATTTCCCAGCCAAAATAAGCATCTTTAAATTATTTTTGGAATATCTCGTATATATATATATATATTTAAATATTGAAATACCCTTTGAACAATTGCTCATTAGCGGCAGAGTGGAGGAGATGGGGGTTGTTGGATCAGGAACGTCGCCACACAATTTTGAGTGGGTGGCGGCAACTGCTGAGCCGATTGTGTTCAAATTTGGTGTGTGGTTAGGGATCTCTCAGCCGCACTTTCCCACAAGTCAGGGGTGGGGGTGCTTTTGCACGTGCGCACGTGTGCACCACGTATTTGTATCTCAGAAACTACTTCCCTGATCGAGTTGGAATTCACCATGCATTTCCTTCGCGTTCGCTCGTTGATCGCCAACTACGGCGCCTTACTGGTTCAGTAAAAAAAAGAGTTATGTTAGAAAAATGACGAATGCGGAATGACCTCAGGGTGAATAGATTTTACCTCGTGGAGGTCACAGGATACAAATACCACATGGATATTTGCATTGGCGGATCCAGAACGGGTGGTTGCGGGGGGGGGGGGGGGGGAATTAAAAAAGTCTCACACAATTCTGAAAACGCATTGGATTTGGCTTGCTTATGAATTGATAGCTGATTTAACCCTCGCCCGGGTAGGGGAGGGGGTGGATGCCACCCCCTCGGTTTTTTTTTTCTCAGAAATAACTTGCGTAGTTTCTAACCGATTACGATGAAACTTTCAGTACCCTCCTTTTGAAAAATTTGACACATAGTCTAATTTTGATGTTCTAACCCACATGACCGGTGGCCTATGACCTGTTTCTCAAGGTCATGTCATGCGCAACTGGTATTATCGATGCTTGTAACTTGTGCAGTTTCCGAGTGTTTGTTGTTCAGGAGCATATGTACAGGTGTTTACAGGTGATAGTTGTGGTTTCCACTGAGATTGTCACCTCAATTGACCTTTTCAAAGGTCAACCAAGGTCATTGACTTCCGATGACCTCAAAATACTGTTTTGGCTTCTGGCGGTTTCTAGGACAGTTTGTGACGCTGATTTCAAATTTGGGATCCATTTTACATAATTATATGTTCCAATAGGGGCATGGGCTTCCACAGGTCCACCGAGTTCACTGACCTCATATGACCTGATCTGACCTTTTTGGAATTTGGCAGTTTCTAGGACATTTTGTGATGCTTATTTCAAATTTGGCACCCATTAAGCATTATGATATGCTCATTCACGATTCTAGCTCGATAAAATTCAAATTATACGCATTTACAATTTGTATGACTTGTGGGTCATTGACATGACCTCAAAGGTCACCTAATGACCCAAGACCTTAAAATCGGATATCAGCGGCTTCCTCTCGTCACAAGCAACACGCTCGTTGTTTTAATCGAAGCTCTAGTTTAATTAGGGGCGAAACGCTAAGGGGGGGGGGGGGTCTTTCCAACCCCTACCCCCCCCCCCCCCCCCCCCTTCCCCCTACCCGAACACGTAGTGATTTTGCCCTACCCGGGCGAGGGTTAAAGCTAACTTTCCTTAATAAAGGTTGCTTAGATTTTCTTCTATATCAGTAAATGTGGCAATCTTGCGCCGATTTCAGGCGGTTGGGGGGGGGGGGGCAATGACCCATTTTGCCCAACCGTAGATCCGCCACTGGATCTTTGTATTTTTCAAAAGATGCGGGACTCTGGTGAAAATTTGGCAAATTTAGCCATTTCCTTTGGATTTATATGCATTTGCATGTTTCCCCAATGACCTATAATTGGGAGGTCACAAAACAGACTTCACCTTAGGTCACCGATGTAAAATCATCCGACATAGCAGAATTGTAGGTGTTTATGACCTGATTGAATCCTGTGAGTATCTAACTGATCGGTCAAACAATGTGGCTGGGGCACGACCTTACATTTTTGAAGGTGGGGTCACTAGACTTGACTTGTGACGTGACCCGAGGAGATCCGAGGTAAACAAATTAACAGGATTTGGGCAATTGGGACAAGCAGTTGTAACAAAAATGGCGGAACGAAATGGCGTCGTTTTCCGCTATTTGAAGAAGAAAAAACTATGGGGGAGGGTATGTCCGCACCCTGGATCCCCCACTGGCTGATCCAGGGGGCGAACATGAGGGGCAAATGCCCCACCCCCTTCCCGGTCAGGAATCTGGGGGGAGGGGCATGCAATATAAGTATGCCCCCCTGCGCGTTCCCTGCACTAAACGTGAAAAACAATGATCTTAGGAGAAAACTTAATGAAATCAGAAGTTTTTTCTTCACTCAAGTGACTGAATTTAAAGTTTTATGTATCCCTTGCTTGCAATGATAGACAAAACAGCGTACCTGATGCAATTCAAGCAGCCCCGATGACACGCGCCCTGCTGGGGGGAGGGGGGCAGATTCTGCCCCCCCCCCGGATTTTCTCAATAACTTTAAAACGGTGATAGATATCAACGTGAAACTTGCAATACTTGATTGCAATACATTTGCGGAAATCGTATACTACATCAATTCTACGTCTTCTCACCAAATTTCAATGAAATTAATGTAGTTTTTTTTGGAGATAATAACGTTTTAATGACGTCATGTCATGCCATTTTTAGTGAGAAAAAAAAATGTTTGACAAATTGTAAAAAATAGTTTCAAAGCAAATTGCAAATAAAAAACGTCAATAGAAAGGAATGACATTCTCTTTCAAATGGCTATCTCAGATTTGTGATTTTTTGTCTGTTGACCCCCAATTTTTTTTCCTCGGAAAAATGTCCACATTTTTTTTTGTGAATTCGAAAAGTGATTTCTTAAGCTCGAATGTTAAAATAAGGTGACCGGCCCAAATCCGCTGAGGAAAAAAATGGGGGGGGGGTATCTTTTTGCCACAAAAAGATGCCCACAAATGTTGCCCCCCCCCCCCCCCAATGGTTTTCCCTTAAAATAGGACCTGGTCATAGGTCACGGGTCATGGGGGATAGAACTTTAAAAAAGAGTGTGTCAAATTGTTCAAAAGTAAGGTACTGAAAGTTGCATTGCAATCAGTTGATAAATACGCGAGTTATTTCCGAAAACGCTTTCATGCGACACTCACCTTCGATTCAAGCTTGTTGCCACTCGCTAATAACGCAAGTCAATGGGCCCGATACCGGCCCGCTACCGGGCCGGCCTGTCGCACGGTTTCTCTCATTCTAATTGCCACCGGCTAGCTTAAAACCTGACATAAGTCAGTCAAAAATATAGATATTGCTTTGAAATTCGGTTTGGGCATCGTCCATACTTAATTCTCCAATATATCTTCCGGTTTTTGAATATATTTGAGAGATAAAAAATATTGTGTGGAAATCCCCCCCCCCAAAAAAAAAAAAAATCATTTTTTTCATCACAAAACCTTTTTTGTTCAAATATATTTAAAAACCGGAATATATATTGGAGAACCAAGTATGGACGATACCCAAACCAAATTTCAAAGCAATATCTATATTTTTGACTGACATGTCCAGTTTTACGTTAGCCGGTGACAATTAGAATGCGGGAAACCGAAATACACATACCGGCAGCGAAAAACCGATCGCCCCAAAGAAACACGCTGCTATTAATGATTATGCCATTAATACTGTACGATCCAGAAAACCACTCTTTGATATTTTTGCTTGCAAGCACACCTTATGTGTTGTATTGTGGGTGAAATCCATGAAGCATATTTTGTGTTGGGTGATCATTCATTTTCTTGTGCTTGGGACGATTTTCCTCACGTGTAAAATGTAAACAATACTGTATGTAAAAATGTAAACAAAAATTTACAATTTCGCCCAGTCAATATTTGTGTATTCTGAAAACTTTTTCCGTTCTGTTTTGCTCACAAAGAAAGGGACTCAGAACCAATTGCAACGAACAAGGTCCATTATCTTGCTCGGTCCGGCCGGGTTCTGATCCTCCAACAAAAGCAGAAACTTCCCCAAAGCCCAATATTTGTCGCTTCACCTACAAAAAATATGTCGCCAACGTTCGCTACCAAGTTACCGATAACATAGACCTCTGATTACACAGTGCAGCGGCGGACGTGCGACGTGCAGCGTGCAACCGTGCGACGGGAGCAGGTGCCGGTGCCTGATAACGGGGAATATATAAATGCAAACGCATAACGGCTCAAACCATCTGACTGCAGAAAGCACACAGGTAAGTGCCCAGGGCACCAGTCAGCAATCAAGATATTGGTAAGTTTGGGACAGACTTCAACCTTTCCTGTATTCATTCCGTACACCACGTGTTCTGTGGCTGCCAAGACGTTTCCTTATGCTCCAACTCATGTATTAACGCTACATCATACTGAAAAACATAGAAATAATAGCCGTTTTCGCGAAGGATTATTGCGCTGAAAATCAAATAAAAGTTTCTGAGAAGTTTTGGTATAGAAGTCTTAGTTCGACGATCCATTCCTTAACTGCACAACTTTTACATGCGATTTTTGGCTTGAATTGTCCCTCAGAATTTTGTAATATGTTGTTAAGAATATAATAGGTTGCAAAATTGCGGTTTAGTGGTAATTAGCGAGATCAGCATGAATAGGTCAGTTGTGATGCCAGATCTCCACCGACTGAAACTTGTCAAAACTTCAGAACGGTTCAGAAAATTATGTGGCGTGTGACGCTATTGGCCGCAATGGACTCGCCCAATGCGGCCCAATCCGGCGGCCGGCTTGTGCGGCTTGGCTTTGTCTATGTGAGCGCGGCACGCGGGTCGCAAGCGGCGGCGAATCGATGCTAGCCCATCACTGTGCATGCGCACCCAGACCTGTGATCTATGACGCTGCCAGATTTAGTAACTAGTATGACGGTATGCTAAACTGAACGAATGGACTCTAGACGCATATGTTCTTTAAAAACGGCCATTTTTGTACCATAAACTTGTTATAAGCTCAATACATGTTTCCATAACTATTGAATAGTGATAATATCGCCTAAGCCCGTCATTTATTTCTTGGAATGTATAATATACTATAAGACTTCTGTACCAAAACTTCTCAGAAACTTTTATTTCATTTTCAGCGCAATAATTCTCCGTGAAAACGGCGAATGTTTCTGTCAATCAATTGAAAATATCCGTATCTGTCTTTGCAGCCACACGCAATGAAGGTCCTGCTGGTCGCGTTGTTGGTCGGTGCCGCCTCGGCATTCGTGGAGAGGACCGAGTGGGAGGCCTTCAAGCAGCAGCATGGCAAGTTCTATACCAACCCCATCGAGGAGTTCTACAGGATGAAGGTGGGCTTATCAAAATAATTTCCTTCCTTACAATATATTTTAAAGAGGCAAATATCGAGTTTTTTATTTATTTATTAAACAGATCACCAACAGGGTCGTCCCCACTGACAGGTGAAGTCACACAGCACAACCGATAACACGATCACTCTATAAAGTACATCGAAACATTAGTAAGATATAAATAGTGTAAACAATACAAAGTGAACTGATAAATGATACAAGATAGAAACAGCGACCATAAAAGACGAGTTACTTTAAAGAGAGGCTATAAAAGTGATGGCATGTTTTCTAAAAGTGTTAAAATGATCTACAAGAAAATCCACCTCTGGGACGCTGTTTAAAAGAGTTGACTAGCCTAGGTACCCTGCAGAGTATATTGCCCTTCACGGTGTTAACGCGGGGCAGATCTCGTATAACAGCTTGTGAGTGCGGGTCGATCGAGCTGGTACGTGAAGTGAAAAGCTTGTTAGCAAAGTTCGAGAATCTAATTTCAAGTGGAAAATATTCCTGATGAACAATAGGTCATGCTGAGTCCTACGAGCCGATAAAGAAGGTATCCGGAAGTGTTGTAGCAGGTCTTAGTATGCTAAAGAAGCGGTTTGACCAGAGGAAGTATTAGTTAGAAGCCAAATTATAAATGTGTTGAACTCGATCGACCCGCACTGTGTGGGAATCAGCAGCACCCGCCCAGATCACGCTACCATATTCTAAAATTGAGCGTACGTTGGAGCGTATCGCACATATTAAACTGTTAAACGTCCGTCATGTTACGATTTTTTACGATAGCATGTTAAACTGTTAAACGTCCGTCTGGTATCCGTCCGATATGACTTCCCACGCTGTTCGAAGATAGACAGCAAGGTTAGTAACACACGAGCCATATAACTCACTTAGAGCACATAGAGCGCTCACACTCACATAGAGCAACGAAACACTTTTTGAGTTACATATTAATATATTCAACTAAAAAGCCAGCATTGCGTTGCAGGTCACTGACCGTCAGCAGGCGAACGTCGGTTAATTTGTAGCTCGGGCTGCAGGTCAAGAGCTGGCAGGGGCCGTTCGTCATCTCAGTCAACATCCAAAATCAAGCGACCATATATCGCCAGGTGTTTGGCAAGAAGACGTTTTTTTTTTCTCGCACGATCTTACAATGTTCATTTTCCCAGGTGTACGCGGACAACAAGGTTATGGTTGAGCAGCACATGAAGGAGTACGCCGAGGGAAAGCACACCTACACCCAGGCGCTCAACAATTTCGCTGACCTCACCTTGGAGGAGTTCGTCCGCGGTTTCATGGGACTCCAGCTGGGAAGCACCAGGCCCAACACCGTCCACCAGGTAGGAACGGAGAGTTTCGCCAGACTTGCTCAAAAGCCAGCCACCATGTTGATTGCGAGAGTTGGTAAGCAGGAAACGAGACAGGATATTCCTTTGTTATAGTAACTTTTAGAATAGCGTTTGTCTATGGTACAGGATGACTCCTTGCCACCATTCTGTTCGTTTCAGGAGTCTGGCAAGTCCGTCGCTGCCTCCAAGGACTGGCGTGATTACGGTGCTGTGACCCCTGTCAAGGACCAGGGCCAGTGCGGCTCGTGCTGGTCCTTCTCGGCCACTGGCGCTCTGGAGGGAGCCTGGAAGCTAGCCGGAAACTCGCTCGTCTCGCTCAGCGAGCAGCAGCTCGTCGACTGCTCCAGGCATTACGGCAACCAGGGCTGCAACGGTGGATGGCCGCACTGGGCCTTCCAGTGAGTGGAGACAAAGTAACCGGTCTTATCACCAAGAGCATATGTCGACGTAATTATCAATAACAAATGCTGTCATCAGTTCTTTTGACTTCAGTGTCCAGTTGCACAAAGTCTTGGTTCTGGAAGCAAGTATGGCTCTTGATTAATAACGAGTTTGCACAACCAGGTTTTAGCGCAAGTGACATTTACGCGGATAATTTTCACTTTTTTTTCGTCAATCCATTAACAAATCCTCTTTAACTTCTTAGGAGCAAACGCAGCAATTTGATGGAATTCCGTACCTTGCAATGAAACAGGTCTCGCTATCAGTAAAACTTTCTTGAGCACGGCCACTTGGAATTCTACACTAACACAATTATCCACAATCTCGACAGATACATCCGGGACCACGGCGGCATTGGGTCGGAGGCAGGCTACCCGTACCACGCCCGTGACGGCAGCTGCAATGCCAAAGGAAGCGTGGCCAAGCTCTCCAGCTACGTCAATGTCCACGCTGGCAGCGAGAGCAGTCTCCTGGATGCCGTCGCCAACAAAGGTCCCGTGTCCGTGGCCATCGACGCCGCGCACTCCTCGTTCCAGCACTACTCTAGCGGTGTGTACAACGAGGACTACTGCTCAACCTCCCAACTGGACCACGCTGTGCTGGCCATCGGCTACGGCAACGAGAGCGGCAAAGACTACTGGCTCGTCAAGAACTCGTGGGGCCCCTCCTGGGGCCTGGCTGGCTACATCAAGATGAGCAGGAACGCCAACAAC
>JAXIVJ010003526.1:0-57500 GCA_036785665.1 Chirona hameri
CGAGGCAGGGGCCCGGTGCTGTCTATGGCGTGATATGGGGTCCGGTCAGGACGAGAGCCTGGTCACAACAGGGCCCGGTCCTCGCATATTCTGATTTATACGGACCCGTTTCTGGTAGGGGACCGGTCCTGGTCAGGCCCGATCTAGGCAGGGGCCCGGTGCTGGCAAAGGCGTGGCACGGGGCCCGGTCAGGACGAGGGCCCGGTCACAACACGGCCTGGTCCTCGCATATTCTTCATACGGGCCCGTTTCTGGTAGGGGACCGGTCCTGGTCAGGCCCGATCTAGGCAGGGGCCCGGTGCTGGCAAAGGCGTGGCACGGGGCCCGGTCAGGACGAGGGCCCGGTCACAACACGGCCTGGTCCTCGCATATTCTTCATACGGGCCCGTTTCTGGTAGGGGACCGGTCCTGGTCAGGCCCGATCTAGGCAGGGGCCCGGTGCTGGCAAAGGCGTGGCACGGGGCCCGGTCAGGACGAGGGCCCGGTCACAACACGGCCTGGTCCTCGCATATTCTTCATACGGGCCCGTTTCTGGTAGGGGACCGGTCCTGGTCAGGCCCGATCTAGGCAGGGGCCCGGTGCTGGAAAAGGCGTGCTATGGAGCCCGGTCAGCACGAGGGCCCGGTCACAACAGGGCCCCGTCCTTGCATATTCTTGATACGGGCCCGTTTCTGGTAAGGGTCTGGTTTTGGTCAGGCCCGATCCAGGCAGGGCCCCATGCTGACAAAGGCGTGATATGGGGCCCGGTCAGGACTAAGGCCACTGGTGGATCCAGGGGGCGGCAGGGGCTAAAGCCCCCCGCCATCCAAAGCTCGACAGGGGCGGTAATATAAATTAGCCCCCCAAAATCCGCTGAAACTGGAGATGAAAAAATGGGTACCTACTGCCTGCGAAAAAAGTAACTTCTTGTGAAAGAAATATTGTGTTTTTTTACCTCATTCGTGTTTCCTCTATTTTGTAGCATTTTGGTAGCAGTAGGGATAGGGAAAGTGGCACGTCTGACGCTATTTTGGAGTGATTCACAACCAACGTAAGCTACAATTTTACACGCAGCGTCGCAGCCCTTGGTCTCCCTGCTGCCCTTGGTCTCCCGCAGCCCTTGGTCTAGTATTAAGCAGGGTAATTAGGTTAAGTTTTTTTTTAAAATCCCAATGTTCTTCTTTTTGTAGCTGGGGCACGACAAATCGACAAAAACAAAGTGCAAAATTACACCGCAATGTCACCTATTTTGACTAAATTTGGTATATGGGGGTAACCTGGAGCGCTAAAGCGAGCTGTGAAAGTTGTAATACAATGCAAGCAGTGGCTCCGGAGATATTGCCTCGGGCATTTTAATAAGGTCACGGTGCAGGTCAATATTTGTCAGTCCATATGGCGGCGAATTTAAGAAGCAATATATTATATGTCATTAGAATGGCAATGAGCTGTTTTATAACATGGTGATGTTGATTTTTTCATTTTCGAAAATTTTGCAAATTTAGTAGGTACGTTTTCGAAATTGTACAACTTTTTTGATACCTTTTCTCAAACTTGTTTCTATTTTTTAGCTATGCTACTCTTACGTGTAAGGACGTGTCAATTAAATGCACAAATAAAATTGAGGGATGTTTGCCTCAAAATATCTTAAATTTTGTCATTTTACATGCTATTTTACATAAGTATGTTATTCGCTAATACCTTTTGACTGAATAAAACTAGAATGGTACGGTAAACGTCATTTTGCTGTTCCCATCAAGACGAGTTTAATGCTAGAGTTAAACGCATGACCTCTTTCTGACATTTGATGATCTTGACCTTAAATTTCAAAGTTAGTATTTTTTTTTGATACCCAAGCCAAATGTATTTCCTATTTTTTACTCGATTATTGTTAAGTGTAAATATTTTTTTTTATATTTGAATTACACATGCAAATATAAAAATACAATTGATGGTTATTTGGCTTCAAATATGCTAAATTTTGTCATTTTAAATGTTCTTTTTGTGAAAGATGTTATTCCCAATAACTTTTGACTGCATAAAGATACAAAGGTAAAATGGACACCATTTTGTTATTTTCGTCAAGACGCGTTGAATGATATGCAGTATGACCTCTTTCTAACATTTGGTGACCTTCACCTACGGTCATATCAAGGTTCAAGGTTCGGTTTCCAATTGTGGCCTATGTGGTGATGATACATACTTTTATTAAGGTCGTCCACATGTGCCTGTGGCTATCAGAACCTCTCGTCATAAGTTAAAAACACAGGAAACATGGTCAGAACAAGCATACAATGAAATAACACAAGTAAAAACAAAAACTGACACACGCAAACACATACACACACTCATACAATCAGTCAAATAAAACCCGCCGGCATGACGGTGAGAAGCGCCGCGTCGGTCAGTCCGGTGCCCGCGGAGCGGCAGCGAGATGTCGCCGCACCTGGCGACGAAACAGCGGCACGGCCAGTCCTAAAAGGTCGCGTGGCAGAGCGTTATACAGCGCTGGTCCCCGGCAGGCAAAACGCCGCCGTCCCATCTCCGTGCGAGACGGGGGAACAAACAACATGTGGTCCTGTCGCGTGGCCCGCTCGGTAGCGCGGGCCTCTGCCACGGTGGACAGGCTCGCAACCAGCTGCTCAGGCTCGCCGCAGCATCGCACCTTGTGCGTGAGGAACAGTGTGTGGTAAGTGGCCATACCCTTCGCTCCGAGCCACCCCAGCCTCCCCAGCAGATTCGATACATGGTCGTACTTATGTCCGCAAAAAGTACTCTAGCAGCATAGTTTATGATTTCTGAAGCTGACAGAAGTTTCCCTTCTTGCCGTTACCGTATACCGAGATACAGTACCGGATCTGCGAGAAAACCAGGGCGTTGATCAGCGCGGAGAGCACGGCCGTTGGCAGGTGCCCCTCAGATGCGATAGACCAGTCAAAACTCCGAAGCGGCGCTGTGTTACGATAGAGACATGGCGGTCCCAGCATAACGAGCGGTCAAAGGTAAGACCTAGGTTTTTGGCTTCTGAAATGGGGATTAAATCCTGATCGCGGAATTTTACTTTGATGTCATGTACAGTGCGCAGATTTTGAGAGCTGCCCAGAAGTATCAGTTGGGTCTTGGCGGCATTTACTTTCAGTCCATTTGCTTGATGTGGGGCAGATGCATGTGGGGCAGATGCATGTGGGGCAGATGCTATATATCTTAAAACTTGTCTTGTTGCGAGGAATTTTATTGTGCTTAACCCTATTTGTAACAGGGGGGGGGGGGGCGGCGGATTTCGCCCCCCCCTCCTCTCATGTTTTTTTCGCAGATATCTCCAGAACGGCTTGGAGCAGGTTCATGAAATTTGGGACTTTTCCCAAAATCAATTTTCGCATTCGGTGTCAAAATTTGGCTTCTTAAACTGAACAGAGGCGGTTCCAGGGCAGGTTTTTAGGAGGATTCAGCGGCGACATTTGGCGATAATACGGAAATGCGATCTTCACGGTTTCTTCCCAACTGCCTCAAGTATAAAGGAGTTACATCAGTTAACGTTGATTGAAGCAAGTGCAAATTAGTTGATGTTAATGAAATATCATAAAAATGTCATGGCAGAGGCGGTTTCAGGGGCTTGAAAAGGGAAGGTTTCTAGGAAGTATTCAATGCTTGGCAGGAAGCCTATAGAGCAATGTAAGGGAAATTTATAGCTATCAAGATGTAAAAGATAGATTCTTTTTCCATTATTTGCATAATTTATTGCATATAGAGTTGCAGGGGCGTGTTCAGGCACATGCAAAGGGGGGTGATTGGCATGGTGATGACGATATTCCAGCGATTACGACGTAATAGACGGTTATTTTATAACGATATATGCACATATGAAGACAGGAGAGAAAATGACGTCATTTTTTTGCAGAGGCGCGCTCAGGAATGGAAGAAAGAGGGTCATATTATTGCAAGGAAACTAAGAAGCATGGGCCTACAATGACATAACATACTGTAGTTTTCGGATAAAACATGCACCACAGGGTACTCTACGAACGATTATAAGATAATAGGCGAGTCCAGGAAGGGTAAAAAGTGGGGTAAGCCATGTGAATTGAAGTTGCAAGTGAAATAGTCACTGTTGACTAGTTAGTATCATAATAGCGGATAATATACCTATCAAAAGGTCTTGCGCCTCCTCAGTTTTGAACCTTAATACGCCTATGATGAAGTACAACATTTAAAAAGGAACTATCTACAATCAGTAACGTATTTATAGTGCTGGGTAGCAAATTGCCTGCGGTTAATATTTTTTCCTATTTGTCCTCCCTTTTTCACTAACCTGGTACCGCCTATGGCAAAAAAGTTGTATAACTGTTTTGTCTAATGTCACAATAACACACGATTGCATTTATTTATTAAAAAAACACATCAAAAACGGTTTATTACGGATTTACTTCACCCCATATTGAGTGACATGCACACGCCTATGATTTTTGAATTTTCAAAAGCCACCGCCATATATCAATCTCCAATTCAATTTCTATCGATCCCCATTGGTTGCGTTAAAATCGCTTGATAAACATGACAGCTGTGTTGGATCACTAACACGTCTAAAAGTTGTAGTTTTTGCCCCCCTGTTGCTCCCCTATAAAAAATGGATTTTTTTAAAAGAAATGTAGATAGTGTAAAGGAGAATCAAACGCCGTTTGATTTGTGAAAATCGGACGGGTAGATCTCGAGATCTCCGGGGCGGGTGGAACCCCCCCCCCCCCAAATAGGGGTATCCCGAAAAAGAACAATATATCTCCAATACAATATCTCCCATCTAAACCAATAAAACGCCTTAATCGACGGTAACCGAGCGGAATCTGTTGCTTTCCTAGGACAAACTACATACAAAATAAGTTGTATTACATGTATCATGATCTCCTTTCTGGAATCCGCCAAAAGGGAGTACGTCCTGACCGCTGCATGCTTCATCGCATAAATTAATGCTTAGATAAATCAAGCCATTTTTGATCAATAATTATTTATGTTCATTTCGACGTTTGCATGTGCCACGCGCTGCGGTACCACCCCTATCAGAACGCACCATACAAAAATCTAAATTGATTTGATGGTCCTATCCAATGGTGAAAACCCGATCTCAATTAGAGCAAGGATTGCAAGGTTATTAGCTTCCGAAAAGCGTATGTACGGCCGGTTCGAGCCGGTTCGGGCCGGGTCAAATGTAAATTTGTCTAGTAAGTTGACGAGAAACCTCACGGGCGCTTCGCGCCCGCTCGGTAATCATGCGAGTCATATAAACCTATATACCAGTAAAACGCCTTTTTGGGCGATGACCGAGCGGGTGCGCTCTGCTAAAGATAAAACAGGTTTGAAATATGAAACGGTAATGGAGCACACGTGGTAGTAACACATAGTCCATGTGTATACACATATTAAAAGGACTAAAAGTCCTTTTAATCCTCCGGAAAAATTACCAGGCCTACATGCCAACATAAAAATTAGGCTGCATTAAATTGTTCATGATCTCCTTTCTCGAATCCGTCAAAAGGAAGTACGTAAGCGCTGCATGCTTCATCGCATAAATTAATTACCGAGCGGGCGCGAAGCACCGGTGGGGTTTCTCGTCAACCTACTAGACAAATTTGCATTTGACCCGGCCCGACCCGGCCATACAGACGATTTTCGGAAGCTCATAACCTTGCAACCACTGTTCCGATTGAGATTGGGTTTTTACCATTGGATAGGTCCATCAATTTTGTTTTTGTATAATGCGTTCTGATAGAGGTGGTGCTACAGCGTGTGGCAGTTGGCAAACACGAACGTCGAAATGAACAAAAACCTTGCAAAAATGATTCTTGATACAAAAAAATGGCTGTATTATTCTAAGCATTAATTTATACGCTGAAGCATGTAGCGCTCAGGACGTACTCCCTTTTGGCGGATTTGAGAAAGGAGATCATCAACAATTTAATGCAACTTAATTTTATGTTGGCTTGCATTGAGGCCTGGCAATTTTTCTGGAGGACTAAAATGACTGTTATTACCACGTGTGCTCCCTTACCGTTTCATATTTCAAACCTGTTTTAGCTTTACCAGAGCACGCTCGCTCGGTCATCGCCCAAAAAGGCGTTTTACTGGTGATTAGATTAATACAGTCATTTTTGTATTACCATTTTTAATTTTCTTGAAAAGTTGTGCATTCAAGGGCGGAGGATTCATTGGTGGTGACCACAACATTTCCCCAATTTTTTTTCTTCTCCAAAATACGGTCTTCCCTATTTTCCCAAGTTCACAGGGCATGCCTAATTTTGACGACCAATAACTCCGAGGCAAAGAAAAAAGATTTTGAAAACTTTTTTCTTTGGATCAGGATTAGTCGAAGAACAATCACCGATTGTTTACGCAATCACGGATTTTCTATTTTTGTTGTTGTTTTGTTTTGTCACGTGACCTCGTGACCTACTTTTTGCGCCGTGACCTTGACCTGTTGGAAACTGAAATTAATATTTCCGTCTGATGACGATTTTCACTTCATTGATGAACTTTCGTATGCAAAATAATACAAAATGATGGTTTGGCCTGTAAAACCTACTTTAAGGGACTTCCACAGTAAGACAACCATTTTTGTTCTTCAAATTTGCCGTCCGACCATTTTTTATTTTCTTGAAAAGTTGTGCACTGGGGGTTTCAAGAGCGGGGAATTCATTGGTGGTGACAACAACAACAACAAAAAACAAGATAAGGCTTTCGAAAATTTCCCAAGTTCACTGTGCAGGCCTAATTTTGACGACCAATAACTCCGAGACTAAGGAAGCGATTTTGATTTTTGTATTGTTTGGATCGGGATTAGTGAAAGAACAATTTGGCAATCTCGGATTTTATATATTCATTTTGTAACGTGACCTCGTGACCTACATTTTGTGCCGTGATCTTGACCTGTTGGAAACTGATTTTTGTTTTCCCGTCTGATGACGATTTGAGTTCCATTGATGTCCTTCGTATACAAAATCTAAAAAGTGGGGTTCGACCTGTAAACACTACTTTTGAGCCTTGCAATGCACACAATACGCTGTTTGGGTACGTTACGTTGTGTTGGCCTGGCAGGTCATATGGCGACCTGATGTCGGTGTAACAGGCACCAACCGAGAGGTTTCGTCGTCAGGATTCACTCCGGACTTTGTTTCGAAAGCGTATGTCAAGTAGTTGCGAAGTTAACGACGGACTACGCACAAACAGCGTATTATGTCAGCATTGCAAGACTCGAAAATTATTTGTACAGGTCGAACCCCACTTTTGTTATTTTTTTTATACGAAAGGACATCAATGAAGCTCAAATCTTCATCAGACGGAAATGCTAATTTCAGTTTCCAACAGGTCACGGCGCAAAAAGTAGGTCACGAAATCACGTGAGAAAAAAATAATAGAAACTCCGTGATTGCCAAATTGTTCCTCGACTAATAATCCTGATCCAAAGAGACACAAAAGCTTATCAAAATAGCTTTTTTAGTCTCGGATTTATTGGTGTCAAAATTAGGCCTACACAGTGAACTTGGGGAAAATACGGAAGGCCGTATCTTGGAAATATATTTTGGGGGATTTTTTTTGGTCACCACCAATTAATTATCCGCCCTTAAAACCCCAGCGCACAGCTTTTCAAGAAAATTAAAAATGGTCGGACGGCATTTTTTTTGGGTTGTCTTATTGTTTTGTTTTTTTGTCTCCCCATGTAAAAATAAAAATAAATCGTATTTTCGAAGAAAGATGTATCCGCCACTGTACCAGGACAAAAATCACAACCTGCCGGATCGTTTTTTTGTTTGGGGGGGGGGGGGGAACATACGTTTGCGTTATTGCCCATTTTTCCCAACCGTAGATCTGCCACTGTATATATATATATTGTGTACGCCACTGTACGCCACTGTACACATAGTTTTAAATAAAGTCATATTAAAGGGAATAGGTCACCTTGAAAGTGGTCTTGAAGTTCAACCATTAGGTGCATCTTGAGCTCAAAACTACGAATATGACTTTGGTTTGGACAACTGATGGATATATGTGGAGAAAGAAGTAAGTTTCTCTTTCTATTTCACGAGAAATCGTACGATAGCAGCTGGCGTTCTGGCTCCGCCCCGCTCCGCCTGACGCCAAGTACAGTCTCTGACAAGGGGCCGACGCACCACCCGGGCGGCTGAGCGGATATTAACGAGGCGTCGTGACCAGCGACTACGTGCCAGAGAGTGTACCTGCCTCCGGCGGCGAGCCGGCGGCGGCGAGCGGCGAGCGAGATGTCCCGATCGTGGCCCGGAACAGCGGATATGAAACCGGGCCCACTAGTCCTGTGTCGAAATTACTTTAGGGAGGTAATTATTTCACCACAACCCATTTTGAGATCTGCTCTACAAATCTGCTATCTCAGTCCAAAACCCCATGTTAAAGGTGAACTATTCCCTTTAAAAGCAGTTCGGCAGCTCTGAGGTTTTTCTATTAACTTGCTGAACAGTCCAGGCCCCGTCAGTCGTAAGTGGTCTGTTTCGGCGCTGTGAATTCAGTGGCGAGTCAATCAGACTGCCCGTCGTCCGCCCCCCCCCCCCCTGATCCTCCGCCCCCACCGTCCGCCGCAGTCACCGACCGACTCCGCCCTGGACAGCGGGGAGGGGGCGACGAGACGGCGTCAGAATGGGCGGTGCCGCCGCCGCGTCGGTGGACCCAGCACGTGGCAGTCACGCTGTGGAGCTAGTACGAGACGGTGGTGCTGCTGCGTCTCAGGAACTGCCCCCGAGAGCTGACAGTGGAGACAGACCGCCGCAGCAGAGCGGACAGCAGAGCGGACAGCAGACAGGTCAGCAGACCGGACAGCAGGCCGGACAGCAGACAGCAGACAGGAAAGCAGACCGGACATCAGGCCGGACAGCAGACAGGTCAGCAGGCCGGACAGCAGACCGGACAGCAGGCCGGACAGCAGACAGGTCAGCAGACAGCAGACTGGACATCAGACAGGACAGCAGACATGACAGCAGACCGGACATCAGACATGACAGCAGACATCAGACCGGACAGCAGACCGGACAGCAGACCGGACAGCAGACATGACAGCAGCCAGGACAGTATACAGGACAGTAGACAGCAGGCCGGACAGCAGACATGACAGTAGACAGCAGACAGGACAGCAGAAAGTACAGCAGACAGGAGACAGGAGACAGGACAGCAGACCGGACAGCAGACAGGACAGCAGACAGGAGACAGGACATCAGACAGCAGACAGCAGACATGACAGCAGACAGCAGACAGCAGGCCATACAGCAGGCCGGACAGCAGACAGCAGACAGGACAGCATACAGCATACAGGACAGCAGACAGGACAGCAGACCGGACAGCAGACCGGACAGCAGACAGCAGACAGGACAGCAGTCAGCATACAGGACATCAGACTGGACAGCAGACATGACAGCAGACAGGACAGCAGACAGGACAGCAGACAGGACAGCAGACAGGACAGCAGACAGGACAGCAGACATGACAGCAGACAGGGCAGCAGACAGAACAGCAGCCAGGACATCAGACAGGACAGCAGACAGGACAGCAGACTGGACAGCAGACCGGACAGCAGACAGCAGACCGGACAGCAGACAGGACAGCAGACAGGACAGCAGACAGAACAGCAGACAGCATACATGACAGCAGACAGGACAGCAGACATGACAGCAGACATGACAGCAGACAGGACAGCAGACAGGACAGCAGACCGGACATCAGACCGGCCAGCAGACAGCAGACAGCAGACAGCAGACAGCAGACAGCAGACAGCAGACAGCAGACAGCAGACAGCAGACATGACAGCAGACATCATACAGGACAGCAGACAGGACAGCAGACATGACAGCAGACAGGACAGCAGACAGGACAGCAGACAGGACAGCAGACAGGACAGAAGACAGGACAGCAGACAGCAGACAGCAGACAGGAGACATGGCATCAGACAGCAGACAGCAGGCCGGACAGCAGACAACAGACATGGCAGCAGATAGGACAGCAGACAGGACAGCAGACCGGACAGCAGACCGGACAGCAGGCAGGACAGCAGCAGGACAGCAGACAGGAGACATGACAGCAGATAGGACAGCAGACAGGACAGCAGACCGGACAGCAGACAGGAGACATGACAGCAGACGCAGGTCGGACAGCAGACAGCAGACATGACAGCAGACAGGACAACAGCCCGGACAACAGACCGGACAGCAGACAGCAGACATGACAGCATACCGGACAGCAGACAGTACAGCAGACAGCAGACAGCAGACAGTAACCTCTATAACACGTATGAGATCAGCACTTGGAGCCGACCGTGTGGTCAGGATACTCTGTATTCTTTGCAACGTCTTTAGTTTAGTTTGACAACAAAAAATGTTAGGTCAGCATGTAGCTGTAGATAAGTTGTGCCTGAATGATTTTTGAAAGTTAAAAACGCTCTACTTCTTTTTGTCGTTCACTGTTTTCCATGAAATAACATGCACGACAACTTTTCCATAATTATGATCAGAGCATAGATTCATAGCAGCCTCCGTAGCCCTCCGTAGCTGACTGTCGCTCCCACCCCTCTCTGCGCGGTATTCAGTTTCCGTTCCCCGACATTGACTCGGTATGTCATCCTCACTGACCTCTGTTTGTGTCGGCCCGTTTCCAGGGAGCGCCTTATTGCCTGACGCGGCGACGGCGGCGGCGGCGGCGGCGGAGGCGGAGGCGACCTGCCAGCTCTGGCCTGCGGCTGCAGGGCGAGGCCGAGTCAGCTGATGACCTCGGGGTGCTGCTGGCGGGGCGCAGCTGACCGGCGGGCCGCCTCCAGGCCGGATGGCGCGCTCGGCCGCCGACACGGCCACCGCCCTGGTGTCGGTCGCCGGCACCATCGGCATGGACCAGGTACGTCCCCCTTGTCCCCTGTCCTGCCCTGCTGACGCCGATCTACTATCACCACTACCAGCAATTTGTAAGGTGGATCCCGGTAGGTCATGATCGGTTGTCACGTTGCCGGTTTAAAATGTTGTGCCCCATCTAGATGGATCGCGATATTAGAACTCGAACCGCTAGTGAATTCACTAAATAGTTATTGATCCTTATTCACTTTGTTAAAGGGAATAATAACACCTTTAACATTAGTTTTTAAATAAGATAGCCAGATTGTCGGGAGTACTGAGAAATCTCCAAATCTGAAATTGTCCTTCCAAACGACCTAATTGCTGAGTTTCAACGCAAAACCCGTTGGGTTTATTGGGTTGTACCTTAAAGGGAAGTGTCGACCTTGGTAGATTCGAGCGAATGCTATACAATGACTAAACAGAGTACGCAGATAATTATTATGCTATTAATGTGTCATAAAACCTGGGAACTGTGGAGATATTCATGAAATAAAATATTATACAACATGTCGTCATTTTCAGATTTACGTCACAAACGCGTCACACCTCCCGATGTTATGGTGAATCGAATTAGGTAAACAGTGCTGCTTTATGTGCGCCGCCAGTTTTATAATGCACACCGTAAGATACACATAACAGGTACGTCATCTGGTAGCACTTTCTTCTGTGCCGACATGGATTCGATTTTTTGTCTGTGTCAACGAACTGAAAAACGGTTATTTTCCTCAAGTTTTTCCTGAGGAACAAATTCACTTACAAAGTAGGAACCAGAGACACTTTTTGGAAGTTCTAAACATGAAGGAAGCAGATCAATCCCGAGGCCAATTATAACGCTACGTGACGTCACGGCTGACCGTCGTGGGCCATCCGCCATTCCCGGAAAACGCCTTCCGCTACGCTGCATTTGTTTGGTGAGTTGATTTGCACTGAATATTTATGTGTTTGTTCTCGACAAGATTATCCCATTCCTGAGTCAGAGTAAGTGATATTTGTTGCATGTTGTGTTATTTGTTATGCATACTAAAAAATATATGTAAGCTTCATTTGTGACCTGCGTCCTGCTGAGTAGTGTATACAAAGGTAGTGTATTTCACATTCCAGATTCAATACCTGCTCATTCCTAATGTGTATGAAATTGAGGCATACCAGTCATACTAGTGACGTATCATCTCATATTTTGCATGCAGTTTTGTAAAAGCAGACTTGACATGCTTCAGAATCAGGCATGATGTGATACTGACAATTTGTGGTCATTGTTACCTTTATGCAGCCAGGCTCAGCTAAGGTGCTGGAGGAAGAGCGCTGTGCCGAGCCAGGCTTGGCAGAGGGACAGCATACTCTGGATCGGTTTCTCCTTTGCTATGGTAAACTGCAAACAGTCATGTCTCTGGCCGTAGAACAGTGAATGAATTTGGCGCCAGTGTTATAAGAGTTTTCTGCTTTTGGGATTGTTCAGTCGGCTAAAAACCGTTCCCTATTTTGCATTGTTGAGGTGTGCGTAGCCTCACTCTCCAGCGCTCGCCAGGTCAACACACGAGCTTATGTATCTGGTCAACACTGCCAGTTCAGAAATTGAGTAAATCAGCGAACGCTTGTAGCACAATTATGCAGCCTGTATAGTTGTAATTGTGATGCGCAAATCTGTTGAGCTTGTATCATTCAGTTTAATAAATATGGTCAAATGATGTGCTTGTTTACGTTGAGAGCAATCAGTCGCCTGCAAACTGAACATGCTAATATAGTGCCATCCACAGCGCCGCACAAACACAGTTCACGTGGTAAGTGTCGGTTTTATTTAATAAACATACACAGTCTCTCACAATGTGCAGGTACATGAGCTGGTCGAATAAAGGTGGCCAAACACCATATTGCACACGATAAGCACAGTACCAAAATGTGAGACAACAGCCAACATCAGGTCTGGGTCGGCCAGCAAGGGGCGCAGCAGGAGTAGGAGGCTGTTGGGCTGTCCTTTTTTAGGTAGAAGACAGGCCTGCCGCTGCACCTGTTGATGGACCTGGTTCTGAGGAGAGTTGGGCACGTGATGGTTGAAGCTGAAGAAAAAAAAACAAGAGAAATCATGACATGATTACATTGACACGTCAATTTTGTATGCAAAGTGGGCAGAGCTTGTCAGGCAGTGTGGCAGAAATTGAAACTCGGATCAGCAGTAGTGCTATTTGGGGGGGGGGAATTCATGTCAGAAAGGAGCAGAAGCAGACAAATGAGGTTCTTTATTGCCAAAGTTGGTAAACACGATAATCGCAAAGGAATACAAACTTGAGTCATCTTAGTATGAAAGACAATGAGCACATCCTTGAAAATGTTAAAATTAAGTTATAAATTTGCCAACTGGTTGGACAGGACAGGTATTCGCTGCCAGGACATGATACCCATAGTGCCTCACCATCACCCCTTGAGTGGTCAAAGCCCAAAGGTGGGGAGGCCAAGCAGGTGAGTTTACCTATCTGATCTTGAACAAGTTACTCATCAGTCTGTGATAAAGTATTGGATTTGGAAAGGATTGTTTCTCTTTGGCTAGGCCAACTCACTTAAAGGAAATAGTTCACCTTCGACATTAGTTTTAAACTGAGATAGCAGTTTTGTAGCCCGTGTTGGGAAACCCCTATCTGCAAGTTTTCTTGACTGAAAAGACTCTCCAGCCGAATATATTTGAGTTTTTGGCGAAGGAATGCGGTGCTGGCGAAAGCATGTTGTACTGGTTCTAGCCCGGGCAGAGGTTATACCATCAGCCAATCAGCTTGCAGCTGGTGCTAGCAAGCGATCGCCGGCCGCCGGTTGGCACATCTCCAATGTGAGTCTATCTTTACGCGACTGCTTTCGAATCTGATTGGCTGAACCATTTGTTACATTCGCGTGACGTCAGGACTCTGACTCAGAGAGTATGCATATAGTTTTGACAAACAATACAAAATTACGGCCTTCTGTCCTGAATCGGCGCGATATAAGGCCATTTTTGACAATATAAAAATAAATTGTATTAAAAAATATAATCAAATCGTGTTGGTTAAAAAAATTCCAAGGTGAACTATTTCCTTTAAAACCGTTCGCCCTCGACCCACACATTTCAGCGTCATCGTTCAAAAACCAATGGAACTCACTCAACATTAAATTATTAATTATTATACGGATTACGGCCTTGTCAATAATTACTTCCACAAATGCACAAGGATGAAGGAATTCGCAGCCGCCGTTATCCACCGTGACAATAATGCATAAATTCAAGGCCGTATAAGAGAGGTATAGAGTCATCCGGAGATTTTAGCGCCCCAATCGCACATTAGCGTGACGTCACTGGTGCTCTGAACCGACTCGGCTGTCCTCGCAGGCGGCTCGGTGCGGTGCGAATATTTCGAACGGGATACGGTTAGTTGCGCCTAAAGTACGATCCTATTTAAGATTGCGTTTACCGCGGATAATTATCCATCCCTTAATTCATGCTGAGGGGGAGACGACCATACGCTGCTCTGGCTGTGTAAGGGGCGACTGGCAAGACGTCCATACGCTGCACCGGTCTGACTGAGGAGCGAGACGGCATACGCTGCAGGTCTAACTGAGGGGTGAGACGGCCTGGGCCATACGCTGCCCAGGTCCGGCTGAGAGGGAGGGCCATATGCTGCCCAGTGCCCCGGTCCGGTTGAGGGGTGAGACGGCATACGCTGTCCCGGTCTGGCTGAGTGGTGAGACGGCCATACGCTGCCCCGGTCTGGCTGAGGGGCGAGACGGCCACACGCTGCCCCGGTCTGGCTGAGGGGCGATAAATGACATTGTTTTGGCTTAATGTTCAAGATATGCTTTAAAAAACTTGAAAAAACAAAATATTTAAAAAGCATAGACTTGCAAACTAACTACCTAACATACTTATCTAACGGCGATGACTTCAAATTACCGCTCGTCAACCAGTTCGACCAGCTCGACAACTCGTCTTACCCAGGATTTGCTCCAGGAGGGGGACATTTTTGCTCATGGGGGCATAAAGTACCCCCACGAGAAAAAAAAATCACCGGATTTGGCCCACTATATTTTTAAAAGGGCATATTTTCACCATTTTTCTCTTTAAAAAATATAAAATCATTCATTTTTTTTCGATCAAAGGGGGCACGTACAGACCTTCAGGGGGGGGGGGGGCAATTTCCCCGTCCTACGCAGTAGGTACCAACCCCTGCACTGAGATAAAAAGTTGCTAGGGGTGGTTAGTTTTGGGCTAGTGTCAAACATTACGAGGCCTTTACTAACCACCCCTAGTAAAACGTACTAGGGGTATTACCACCGGTTTTACTAGGGACCTGGTAAAATTTACCAGCCCGAAAACCATGAGCTAGTCAAAGCTAACTAGCCCGGTTACGACGGGGACAGTACGCTTACTAGCCCGGTTACGAGGGGATAGTACGCTTACTAGCCCGGTTACGACGGGGATAGTCACGCTTACTAGCCCGGTTACGAGGGGGTAGTACGCTTACTAGCCCGGTTACGACGGGGTAGTCACGCTTGCTAGCCCGGTTACGAGGGTGTAGTCACGCTTACTAGCCCGGTTACGACGGGGGTAGTCACGTTTACTACCGCAAATACCAGGGTTCAGCGACGGTTACTAACCCTGGTACTAGGGGTATAGTAAGTGGTACTACCTCTCTTACCAGGGAAATTCCCTTTCTTACCAGCCCACCTACCACATATCCACCAGCTGCTGCAGCTTTTGTGTTGACTATTTTTCGCCCGAATATCTCAACAACAGGCAATTTTTTTTCCGGAACGAGATTTATTCGTCCAGTAAACCGAGTTGAAACATCTGACATGACAGTTATTACAGCAAACACGCGGCTGATCGCCTGCTCGGGAACGCCCCCGAGCAGGCGATCACCGTGTTTTGCCCCCGACGGGCAAAACACGGTTTCAGAACCTTTGGGTGCCATGACCAATTGGCACCCTGGATCCGCCCTTGGGTTGCTGTATTGCAACAAGATTCATTCTATAAAAATATGCATGAAATAGGTTTCACCTGCGTAACAAAATCGCATGGGAGCAGACAAAACTCTACCCCAAATTTCCTGGGAAGTTTGTTGACATTGTTCAAGAATTGTTCGGAGGTGATACCTCTGCCTGCATACGCATCTAACTAGAAAATGATACCATGGAAACTGTTCATAATGCAGTTAATACACTACCAACAAAGAGCAACAAGCATAAAGTACAACTTAACATGTGAGCACTCACCCCTCCAACACACGTAGCACGCACTCACGGTGGACCACTTCCGCACTCACGTCACGTCTCTGCAGTTGCGAATCGATATGGCTGCCACTACTAACAAAGAGCAACAAGCATTAAGTACGATGCAGAGAAACTTAACACTTCACCCCTCCAACACACGTACCGACGCAACACGCACTTACGCCAACGCAGTTTGAATGCACTTGAGCGCATGCAGTTTCTGCTTGCGAATCAAGATGGCTGCCGCGTGTGCCGAATTCAGCGGGTAGTTAAAGGCCTGGTAAAAGGGCGAGCCCCCTGGTAAGCACTCTAGTAGGCAGCTTGTCGCGCGTGTGTCGAATGCAGGGAGTAGTTCAAGGCCTGGTTCAAGGGCGAGCCCCCTGGTAGGCACTCTAGTAGGCAGATCATACTAGGGTCTCTACCATGGGTGAGACGCTGGTACTGAATACTACCATTATTACCAGGCCTCGAAGGGTGGTATCTTGGGTGGTAGAAGGGCTTTACTAGGGGGGCTGGTAAGACCCATAGTATCTTTTTCTCTCAGTGTGCAGGACCCTTTTGAGTACGTCTGCCGAGACGCTGAGCGGTCCCTGAGCCGTCCTACACAGCTCCAACCCCTGCAGGACCCTTTGAGTACGTCTGCCGAGACGCTGAGCGGTCCCTGAGCCGTCCTACACAGCTCCAACCCCTGCAGGACCCTTTGAGTACGTCTGCCAAGACGCTGAGCGGTCCCTGAGCCGTCCTACACAGCTCCAACCCCTGCAGGACCCTTTGAGTACGTCTGCCAAGACGCTGAGCGGTCCCTGAGCCGTCCTACACAGCTCCAACCCCTGCAGGACCCTTTGAGTACGTCTGCCGAGACGCTGAGCGGTCCCTGAGCCGTCCTACACAGCTCCAACCCCTGCAGGACCCTTTTTAGTACGTCTGCCGAGGCGCGCCGGGCAGACTACAGCACGCACGTGATATGCCAGTCTCTGCCCGTCCCGGGACTTGCCGTCTTCATCCGTCTCCGGACGTGTCTTGCCTCCGGACGTGTCGCGTGCGACTCTCGCGGCAGCCGGAACCTCATTTCCGCGCGTTTCCGGCGGATCGGACCCGATCGCGGCGGAACCGGTAACCAGTCGGAGATTCGCTCGGACAAGCGGCGATTCGACCGCGCATCGATTTGGTGAGCTGGCGTGTGTGACGCCGCCGGCGGCGCCGGCAGCAGGCGATGTCTCGAAGCGACACGAGTGGCCCACCGACCGCGCCGGGCACCGGGGGGGGGGGGGCAGCTCCGTGATCGGACGTCACGAAACCGACCGCGCCGGGCGCCGGGGGGGGGGGGGGGGCAGCTCCCTGATCGGACGCAACGAAACCGTCCGTGACGGCTGTCGCTCCTTAGCGCAAGGGGGTGACACGGAGGGGGAGGGGGATTGGTTTGGTCGGTCTGTAGCGGGTAGCTTGGCGGCCTGATCCGTCCGTGATGCTCCAAGCTGGAACGGTAGAAACATCGGTGACATTTCTCAACGCTGCAGTGCACGTGAGGAGCCGATTTCGGGAGTCCTGCATTGCTTATCGATTAGAGCTCCGATCTCATAGTAACACAGAACACACACGGGTCACGGAATCGGTCGGGCGCCGGGTATGAACTGCCGCGCGGCGGCCCGGCGCCGGAGCTGCAGGCTGGCCCACGTCGGCCGGACCCAGCCATGCTCGACTGCGCCCGGGCAGCCGCCATGCCGTGCTGCAGTGGTGTGACACTGGTGCAGGGCGTAACACTGGTGCACGGCGTAACACTGGTGGCGTAACACTGGTGCAGGGCGTAACACTGGTGGCGTAACACTCAGCCTTACTGCTGCAGGGTATAGTGTGACGTAGCATATTTTTTATTATTAATTTTCGATTGTCACGACCGATAAAATGTTATATGCGATTATGAGCTTCATTTTCCATGTATATTCAGCTGTTTGCCCGTGAGACGTGAATTTACTAGTTGTTGCTGGGGAGGTGTAATTAGCCTCTTAAGTTTCCAGCAGTCATTAGCTTCGCGAATGGCGTCCCAGTCTGACCGGTCACGTGACAGCTCATATCCGGCCGGACAATGAGCGAGTCGGTCCAGTGGTCAGCATGTTAACTGCTGTTTACGTAACACTTCACTGCCATGTTAAACATATTGCGTATTGCACATTGTGGGCTATCTAGTTACGTTAAATATACCAAACCGGGCAGCTTCACCTCTGGCTTAGAGTACCCCGGGTTAAGACTCCTAGTCGTGTAAGACGCCCACTGGCCACGACTCCATAACGGATAAACTACGAATGTTGGCACACGTTGTTGTCATTGCAAGGGAGCAGTCCTATGGTACCGACTATGGGCGGAGGTGTTAAGCAAGTGTGCTCTATAAGTTATCAGCTTGAATACGTTTTTGCCCCATTTGTTAACAAAATTGGTATTTTGGAAATGTCAGTTATTCACAGATGCCTCAAATTTGACGCGATGCGTGAAGACCTTGTTCATCATTCCCGGGGGTAAAACGTGCACAATCAGCTCGGGGCAAAACGCCCACTGGGCGTCTTACCCCTAATGTTCAAGCAGATGCATAAATACCAGTAAGGTGCCGTAGTTGGCGATGAACGAGCGAGCGCGAAGGAAATGTATTGGGAATTTCAACTCGATCGGGCAAATAGTTTCTGAGATTCAAAAAGGGTGTGCACGTGCGCGCGAGCAGAGGCACACACCTTTGACTTGTGGGAAAGTGGGGGATGAGAGGTCCCTAACCACACACCAAATTTGAACACAATCGGCTCAGCTGTTCCTGATATATAGAATATGGGTGTGCACGTGCACACGTGCAGTCACCCCACCCCTGAGTTGTGTGAAGTGGCGGCTGAGGGGTCCCTACCCACACACGAAATTTGCACATAATCTGCCCAGCCGTTGCGGAGTTATTGCGAGAAAATACTTTTCAATACCCCTCACGCGGCACGCGCCACGCGCAGTGGTAGTCACCCACATGAGTCGGCACTGATCTCAAACAGGGTAGGTTAGATGGGACTGCTCCGCAAAGAAGTCCACTTGTCAATCGAACGTGTGGTTGCAGATATATGAGCTTCTCAAAAGCGTCGCCACGGACCGGGTCGCGCCGGGCAGCTCATAATCAGATGTTTCCCCTACACCACGGAAGGACGAGCGAGCGCTTTGCGCACGCTCGTGATCATTATGATTGTAAGCACTAGGTGAACTTATTTATATCAATAGATTGGTTTCCACAAAACAATCACGATGACGTCAATTGTATTGTTCTATATAATTTATATCAAACGTTGTGGATAAACAAGTGACCATCATTGACTCCAGATGACCTCAGGTGACCTCACAGAGGTCACTGACACAAATACCTCAGGACGGGTTCGAGTCGCTTCGGCGCTCGCTATTTGCCCCTGACTGGGATGGCCTGCGGCCGCGGTGGCAGCGGTCGCACTCAAGGTCAGGTGACGTCAGAGGGCGGGGCGGGCTGTGTCCACTGTCCAGGTATGTCGGGTACGTAAAACTCCTCTAAATTCTGCCGGCTACCAGGAATTGCCCGATCGGACGGTAGGGGGCAGGGCCTGCGCAACAAGCTCTGCTTAGCGCGGATCCTGACCTCGGAAATCCGTCCATTCAAAAGGTTCGGACTAAAAACAAACACTTGTATGCTTGAAAATAGACAAAGGCTGGATTCTTAAGAAACTAGGAATAAAATCTGGTCGTTTTCGGCGGATATACACTGTTTAATTTTCCAAGTTGCTTATAATTGGTGAGCGTCTTACCTCACATATGGTGTAAGGCGCCCTTTTGCAGTGTTCCTAAAAATCCGGGAAAATATATTACTTACACTGGTGCAAGAGTCGCCAAATTGTTCCCGAATGAAGAAAACTTATCAATATTTCAAAAAGAATTACAAGTAAGCAGAAACACTGCATGTTGGCTAAGCTGTAGGCCTTCTCCCTCGAAGGAAATAGTTCACCTTGAAATTGTTTTTCCCAAACACGATTTAATTATATTTTTTAATACAATTTCTTTTCATATTGTCAAAAATGGCCTTATATCGCGCCGATTCAGGACAGAAGGCCGTAACTTATTATTGTTTATTAAAACTGTATGCATACACTCGTCGGAGTCCTGACGTCACGCGAATAAAAAAAAAATGGTTCAGCCAATCAGATTCGAAAGTAGTCGCGCAAGGATAGACTCGCATTAGAGATGTGCCAACCGGCGGCCGACGGTTCGCTTGCTAGCACCAGCTGCAAGCTGATTGGCTGATGGTATAGCCTCTGTCCGAGCTAGATCCAGCACCACATTATTTCGCCAGCACCGCATTCCTTCGCCAAAAAATCAAATATATTCGGCTGGATAGTCTTTTCAGTCAAGAAAACTTGCAGATAGGGGTTTCCCAACACGGGCTACAAAACTGCTATCTCAGTTTAAAACTAATGTTGAAGGTGAACTATTTCCTTTAACATGGGCGTTTTACCCCGGGTTACCTATATCACCCTTGTCGCAATATGGCTGTCAGCAACGAAACAACGAAGCAAACGCAAGCAAATTGTTCAACCTGGCGCCCGGGTCAGATTTGGGGCCTGCAGCACAGTGAGGTCACCGCGTCGCCCTGCCCAAAGTCACGTGATCTTCGTCGCCCCCTGCCCAAAGTCACGTGATCTTCGTCACCCGAGGCAAAAGCCGCCGGCCGGTTGTCCAGCTGGCGAGCCGGCCGACGGCGACGGCAGCTGTGCGTAGGTACTCTCGCCCTCCAGAGCAGTGCGTACCCTTGCCCTCCAGAGCAGTGCGCACTCTTGCCCTCCAGAGCAGTGCGTACTCTTGCCCTCCAGAGCAGTGCGTACTCTTGCCCTCCAGAGCAGTGCGTACTCTCACCCTCCAGAGCAGTGCGTACTCTCGCCCTCCAGAGCAGTGCGTACCCTTGCCCTCCAGAGCAGTGCGCACTCTTGCCCTCCAGAGCAGTGCGTACTCTTGCCCTCCAGAGCAGTGCGTACTCTTACCCTCCAGAGCAGTGGGTACTCTCGCCCTCCAGAGCAGTGCGTACTCTTGCCCTCCAGAGCAGTGCGTACTCATGCCCTCCAGAGCAGTGCGCACTCTTGCCCTCCAGAGCAGCGCGCACTCTTGCCCTCCAGAGCAGTGCGTACTCATGCCCTCCAGAGCAGTGCGTACTCTTGCCCTCCAGAGCAGTGCGTACTCTTGCCCTCCAGAGCAGTGCGTACTCTTGCCCTCCAGAGCAGTGCGTACTCTTGCCCTCCAGAGCAGTGCGTACTCTTGCCCTCCAGAGCAGTGCGTACTCTCGCCCTCCAGAGCAGTGCGTACTCTTGCCCTCCAGAGCAGTGCGTACTCTTGCCCTCCAGAGCAGTGCGTACTCTTGCCCTCCAGAGCAGTGCGTACTCTTGCCCTCCAGAGCAGTGCGTACTCTTGCCCTCCAGAGCAATGCGTACTCATGCCCTCCAGAGCAGTGCGTACTCTTGCCCTCCAGAGCAGTGCGCACTCTTGCCCTCCAGAGCAGTGCGTACTCTTGCCTTCCAGAGCAGTGCGTACTCTTGGCCGCCGGGTACTCTTCACACGAAACATGTTCATATATATGGCGCACCAAGCCAAACGAGAGAATTAGACTATCACACAACACACAAAATTGGCTGCTCTTTCCAAATAACCTACGATTATAAATCAGCCGGGTTGAAAAGTTAGCAGTTTTTCCGTCACCTCCTACGTTACATCAGCATCACCCAAAATAAGTTACCGTGTCTCAGCACAACAAATGAAGCCGCAGCGCGCCAAAAGTTTGGATACCTTACGATGGCAATGCAGAACAAATATATATCAAAAGGTGAATATTTCCCTTTAAGGCGCAATGGATGTAGGTGCTGACAATGTTGTTCTTACGTCGTTTGGAGCGCCCGCCATGAGCGTTGAAGAAACAACTTCCTTCGTCGGCTGGCCTGCAGCAGACGGCGTCTTCCTCCGTCGGCTGGCCTGCACTAGACGGCATCTTCCTTCGTTGGCTGGCCTGCAGTAGACGGCATCTACCTTCGCCGGCTGGCCTGCAGTAGACGGCATCTTCCTTCGTATGCTGGCCTGCAGTAGACGGCATCTTCCTTCGTAGGCTGGCCTGCAGTAGACGGCATCTTCCTTCGTCGGCTGGCCTGCGGTAGACGGCATCTTCCTTCGTCGGCTGGCCTGCAGTAGACGGCATCTTCCTTCGTTGGCTGGCCTGCAGTAGACGGCATCTTCCTTCGTTGGCTGGCCTGCAGTAGACGGCATCTTCCTTCGTAGGCTGGCCTGCAGTAGACGGCATCTTCCTTCGTTGGCTGGCCTGCAGTAGACGGCAGTGGTGGTTTGTCCGTCATTAGCATCGATTGCCAATACTAAGAACCACTTCATCTGCGACGGCGCTGCGCTCGAGATGGTCAAACTGAGCCAGAGCCGAGCCACTTCAGCCGTGCATTTACGTGTTCGAGTGCAGCCGATTCGTTTTCTTCTTCTTCCAGAATAGCATCTACGTGCAGCGACCGCAGAGGGCTGGTTTTGTGCTGTTTTCCTCCGACATGACCTGCCTTTCCACCGACACGCCATGAAGACCCCGAGGCGAGGACGACTACTATACACCGTTTATGAACAGTCGGTGACCCTGTTGGTGACCTGCTGAATAAAACAAATAAACATGCCTTACGGGGAGCACATCGCGATTCCGTCGACCTGATAGCAGCCTTCAGCTGGTGCAGCACAATGGAGCTATTGGGATGCACAACCTGACCGTTGCACGGATAACGCCCTAGCTCTGGGACGTCTGGCGCGGGTAATATGCCGGGTAATATTGGCGAGCACAATGAGCCGGGACAGCTATTGCTCCTTCACAAAAACATTCGTGAACAGATCGATCATGTCGATAAGTGCCAGTGCTCCTCGCCTGGTGTTGCTGTTCATCGAGCCTGTGCACACAGATGACGATTAGTGTCCGTCCGGACAGGTCAGCTTGAGGTTCCTCAGTCCGGACAGGTCAGCTTGAGGTTGCTCAGTCCGGACAGGTCAGCTTGAGGTTCCTCAGTCCGGACAGGTCAGCTTGATGTTCCTCAGTCCGGACAGCTCAGCTTGAGGTTCCTCAGTCCGGACAGGTCAGCTTGAGGTTCCTCAGTCCGGACAGGTCAGCTTGAGGTTCCTCAGTCCGGACAGGTCAGCTTGAGGTTCCTCAGTCCGGACAGGTCAGCTTGAGGTTCCTCCGTCCGGACAGGTCAGCTTGAGGTTCCTCAGTCCAGACAGCTCAGCTTGAGGTTCCTCAGTCCGGACAGGTCAGCTTGAGGTTCCTTAGTCCGGACAGGTCAGCTTGAGGTTCCTCCGTCCGGACAGGTCAGCTTGAGGTTCATTAATCCGGACAGCTCAGCTTGTGGTTCCTCAGTCCGGACAGGTCAGATTGAGGTTTCCTCAGTCCGGACAGCTCAGCTTGAGGTTCCTCAGTCCGGACAGGTCAGCTTGAGGGTTCCTTAGTCCGGACAGGTCAGCTTGAGGTTCCTCAGTCCGGACAGGTTAGCTTGAGGTTCCTCAGTCCGGACAGGTCAGCTTGAGGTTCCTCAGTCCGGACAGGTCAGCTTGAGGTTCCTCAGTCCGGACAGGTCAGCTTGAGGTTCCTCAGTCCGGACAGGTCAGCTTGAGGTTCCTCAGTCCGGACAGGTCAGCTTGAGGTTCCTCAGTCCGGACAGGTCAGCTTGAGGTTCCTTAGTCCGGACAGGTCAGCTTGAGGTTCCTCTGTCCGGACAGGTCAGATTGAGGTTCCCTAGTCCGGACAGGTCAGCTTGAGGTTCCTCAGTCCGGACAGGTCAGCTTGAGGTTCCTTAGTCCGGACAGGTCAGCTTGAGGTTCATCAGTCCGGACAGGTCAGCTTGAGGTTCCTCAGTCCGGACAGGTCAGCTTGAGGTTGCTCAGTCCGGACAGGTCAGCTTGAGGTTCCTCAGTCCGGACAGGTCAGCTTGAGGTTGCTCAGTCCGGACAGGTCAGCTTGAGGCTCCTCCGTCCGGACAGGTCAGCTTGAGGTTCCTCAGTCCGGACAGGGTCAGCTTGAGGTTCCTCAGTCCGGACAGGTCAGCTTGAGGTTCCTCAGTACGGACAGGTCAGCTAGAGGTTCCTCAGTCCGGACAGGTCAGCTAGAGGTTACTTAGTCCGGACATGTCAGCTTGAGGTTCCTTAGTCCGGACAGGTCAGCTTGAGGTTCCTCAGTCCGGACAGCTCAGCTTGAGGTTCCTCAGTCCGGGACAGGTCAGCTAGAGGTTCCTTAGTCCGGGACAGGTCAGCTTGATGTTCCTTAGTCGGGACAGGTCAGCTTGATGCTCCTTAGTCCGGACAGGCCAGCTTGAGGTTCCTCAGTCCGGACAGGTCAGCTTGAGGGTTCCTCAGTACGGACAGGTCAGCTAGAGGTTCCTTAGTACGGACAGGTCAGCTTGAGGTTCCTCAGTCCGGACAGCTCAGCTTGAGGTTCCTCAGTCCGGACAGGTCAGCTAGAGGTTCCTTAGTCTGGACGGGTCAGCTTGAGGTTCCTTAGTCCGGACAGGTCAGCTTGAGGTTCCTTAGTCCGGACAGGTCAGCTTGAGGTTCCTCAGTCCGGACAGGTCAGCTTGAGGTTCCTCAGTCCGGACAGGTCAGCTTGAGGTTCCTCAGTCCGGACAGGTCAGCTTGATGTTCCTTAGTCCGGACAGGTCAGCTTGAGGTTCCTCAGTCCGGACAGGTCAGCTTGATGTTCCTTAGTCCGGACAGGTCAGCTTGAGGTTCCTCAGTCCGGACAGGTCAGCTTGATGTTCCTTAGTCCGGACAGGTCAGCTTGAGGTTCCTCAGTCCGGACAGGTCAGCTTGAGGTTCCTTAGTCCGGACAGGTCAGCTTGAGGTTCCTTAGTCCGGACAGGTCAGCTTGAGGTTCCTCAGTCCGGACAGGTCAGCTTGAGGTTCCTCAGTCCGGACAGGTCAGCTTGAGATTCCTCAGTCCGGACAGGTCAGCTAGAGGTTACTCAGTGCGTTTCGCTCCCTGGCTGTCGCCAGCGGCAGGAGCGGGCCGTGAAGCCCGCCGTCGAGTAGCACATTGATGATTGCGCTCGAGTATGTTCACCGAGTAGTTGACGGCTGATACAGAGAGGGAACGGACTGCCAAACCTCCGTCGGCGACGCCACGGACGCTACAGATGCATAACATTGGTGGCAAGCAGCAGATCACACACTATCCAATTTCTCCTCAAAATTCAATATTAACATGAGCTGCGACCCGATATTTTAAAATTCAGTTTGTTTCATAGGTTTGTTTGAGCTATAAGAAAAGCGTGTCCTTTCCCGATGGGCATCTTGTTCCCTAAATCGATTCCATTTTTTATCCACTTTTTGCCAACATTTTCTCGGAAGAGCTCTGTACCGCCGCCGCCTTTTTGGTGGTCGGTGCAGTGGTGTTAGTCGTGCCGACATTTGCTGGCTGTATTACAGGGCGGCTGCGGGACGGTCCAGTGGATGGCTGGGGCTTCTCCGGCCTGTAAACTCGTTTATTGCCGCGATCTAATAACACCAGCTGCAGTGGCCTGCGTCTCGTCTTTCCCATTTTTAGATATCAAGCCGCTATCGTCTCTTCTTCTCGACGGTGTGTTCAAAGTTAGGACGTTAGAACTAATCGCATTTGCACTGACAACAATATATGTACAATATATGTATCTGTGACGTACCTACAATAATAGAGCGACGATGGTGGATATAAACATATTGCGTTATATCCCCGGTAAAGTTCAGAGAAGAAAGAAAATAAGTGGTTCGATTGAAATATATTTTTCGCTTTATTAAAAGGAAATATTCACCTTTTGATTTTGTGAGCAACAATTTATTTGGCTACCGTTATGGTATTAAAATCATGTGATCTAAATTTAAGAATTAAATAAAATTATTCCCTAATTCAAAGTTGGAAGTTTGGGAAAATTAATGATCGGTATTTTCCCTCCACTATTGGAAAGCGCAACAACCGAAACCAAGTTTAAAAGCAATATCTTTATTTTTGACTGACGTATGGCTCCCTAAGTATGAGTAACATGACGTCATATTTTTTTGTTTTTTTGTTTTTTTTTGCTTTTAGTCACCAGATACAGACAAATAAATGTAATAAAGTGCAAATAAATGTCTTGTACACTGTATTTCTGAGACAAACTTGGCCTATAAACATGGATTTTGCATCAATCTGTTCAACGTTGTTGAATGGGCACTTATAAACAAATCGCCGACACTAAATAGGTCGCCGTCGGGTGCCAAGCTAGACTGCCGATTTCAATGCACTTTTTTCTCAAATGATTGTTGATTGTTCATAAAAGTTTGGCACATATTCGCAAAAGATAGAGTGCAGGAAACATATTACATACCTTCATGATAAATAACAATGGGTAGGGAGGCTAATTTACTGAATTCGTTACCAAGTACTTGCTGAATGCCGACCGTTATAAGCGTGGATCGCTTATCGGTAGGAAACTGCCAATATCTTTCGGTAAGAATGTTAATATGCAAAATGTGATGAATTTACATCATATTTTGGCCTCGTCTATCGATTTCAGGTCAGGGCCCATTTTAAGGGAAAATCACTGGGGGGGGGGGGGGAGATAAGATCCAGACATAGCGCACAAAGGCAAAAAGACGTAAGCATGAATCTGATGGAAAATGCCAGTACTGGTGGGGGGGGGGGGCGTTTTGCCATTGCCATGCCATTGGCTGGTGGGGGGGGGGGGCGGTTTTGCGCCCCTGACGAACTTTCGCAATAGCTCACAAACCAATGAAGATATTGCCGTGAAACTTAGGGTCCCTTCTCCTACATCAATTGTACGTCTTCTGTACAAAAATGAAGTAATTTCGTCTAACACAAATTTAAATATAGCACATTTAGTGACGTCACTACACACAAGTTTGACGAAAAAAATCAGCCAAACTTTAACAGACCGCACAAATGCTATATTATGAGCAAAATGCGATCAAAAAGCGTCAAAAGATAGCGAATGGCAAGAGCTACATAATGGCAATCTCGGAATTATGAACATTTTGTTTTTTACCCCCAAAATGAGAAGAAAAAAACAAAAAATGCCCTCAAAATCAACATTTTCGAACATTAAAAAACGGAATATATGTTGGAGAACCACATGTGTAAAATACCCAAACCAAGTTTAAAAGCAATATCTTTATTTTTGACTGACGTATGGCTCCCTAAGTATGAGTAACTCATGACGTCATATTTTTTTCCCCTTTTAGTCACCAGATACAGACAAATAAATGTAATAAATGACAAATAAATATATTGTGCACTGTATTTCTGAGACAAACTTAGTCTAGAAATATGACTTTTTTATTTAGATTTATCAATTTCAAATTTTGACCTTATGTGACCTAACCTTGACCCAGGCACGTAGCGTGGATTTCGTCCAGGGGGCGCCTCGAAATGGCCCCTTCCCGAGCGTTGAAAGGGCCCCCTTCCCAAGCGTTGAAAGGGCCAAACAAAACGGATGAAAAGGCACGTTACAAGGATGGAAAATGCAGTATGACAGGTATGGCATGGGCCATACCAACTTTTAGGAGCTGGAGTTAGCAAACTGCCATCTCAACCTTGGAACGAGCGACACTAACTTGGAATCAGCTATACAAACTTGGAATATTTTTTTTTAAGCTGAAGCCCTTGAACTCTTAAACAAATTGCGCCGCGGAGCGGCACGAAAATTTGGAGTCGTATGCCCTGGATATGCTTTCTCATCAATGCGTCGCATTGCGTATGGTGCGGACCTCTAAAAATGCTATATTGTGCGTTTAAAAGTGCGGTAAAAAAGTGCCAAAGGGAACTGTTTTGCCCAATTATATAGGAAAGTAGCAACATAATACATAAATGCTGCCGAGAAACGGGGCGATTTTTTGCTCTAACCCGCATATAATTGAATTTGTAGTTAAATTGCGCCGCGGAGCGGCGCGAAAATTGTGAGTTGTATTCCCTGGACGGCACTACTGGCAAGGGACTGCATTCTTACTGTTGAAAGGCACAAGGTCCCTTCAGATCGTCTAGGGGCCCCTCCGACCTTTTCAACGTCCTTCCGACCTGTTCAGGAACTCATCTGGGATCCGCGAAGCGAAAAGACATGATGTGGAGTGGGTGATATATCTCAAATACAAAGAGGGCTTACTCTACAGGAAAAAATAAAACCGGAGCTTTCGGGTATATTGTAACACCCTGAAGAAAGGGTGTTACAATATACCCGAAAGCTCCGCTTTTAATATTTTTCTAGTGGAGTAAGTTCTCTTTGTATTTAATCTTCATGTAGGATCTCTGAGTGCTTTTGACCCTGCCGGTCTGACCAGGGACTCTTTTGAACTTCCAAGAAGCCCCTATTGTGTGTCAAGGGACCCATTCGGCCTGTTCAGAGGTCCATCCGACCTGGCCAGGGACTACACTGGCTGCTTTGTCGCCCTGCCGACATGCTCAGGGGCCCCTTAAACCTACCCAGGTGTCCTCCAGTCTGGATAGGAACTCATCCGCCATGTTCAAGGGGCCTTCCGACCGGCCTAGGGACCCTTTCGGTCTAGCCAGGGCCCCCTCTGACTTGCCCAAGAGCCCCTCCGATCTGCCCAGCGACTCTTCTGGTCGGACTGCGCTGGCTGCTTTGTCGCCCTGCCGACATGCTCAAGGGGCCCTCTGACCTGCCCTGGGCCCCTCCGTGCTGGCTAGGGGCCAATTCGGCATGTTCAAGGGCCCTTCTTACCCGCCCGGGGTCCTTTCAGTCTGGTCAGGGGCCCCTCCGATCTGCACAGGGACCCTTTCAACTACTTTCCAGGAGCCCTCTGGTCTGTCTAGGGGCCCTCCAGCCCTCTAAGGGGCCCTTCCGACCTGGCAAGGGACTGCGCTGGCTGCATTGTCGCCTTGCGACATGCTCCGAGGGCCCTTCAACCTGCCCTGGGGTCCCTCCGTGCTGACTAGGGGCCCATTCGGCATGTCCAGGGGTCCTTCTGACCCACGTAGGAGCCCTTTCGGTCTGGTCAGGAGCCCCTCTGACCTGCACAGGGGCCCATCCGACCTGCACAGGGACCCCTCCGACCTGCACAGGGGCCCTTCCGACCTGCACAGGGAACCTTTGAACTTCCCAGGGGCCATCTGTTCTGTCCAGGGGCCCTCCAACCTGCTCAGGGGCCCTTATGGACCTGGCAAGGGACTGCGCTTGCCGCTTGGTCGCCGACATGTTCAAGGGCCTCTGAACCTGCCCAGGGCCCATTCGACCTGCTTGTCCGGACCTGCTCTGTGCTGGCTAGGGGCCCATTCGACGTGTTCAGGGGGTCTTCTGACCCGCTCAGGGGCTTTTTTAGTCTGGCCAGGGGCCCCTCTGACATGCATAGGGCTCTTATGAACGTCCAAGGGGTCTTCTGGTCTTTCAGAGAGGGCCCTGATGGCCCTAAAGGGTCTCTGAAGTGTTCTAAACTCTCTAAAGACCACGCTTCGCGTGATAAGAGCCCATAATACCGCGCTTCGCCCGGTCTCGTCAGCCCATTTCGGCGCGCTGCGCGTGCCGAAAAGGGCCTTCCTGACCTCCAGGGGGGGGGGGGGGGGGGGGGCGTCCCCCCCCCCCCCTTGGCTACGTGCCTGCCTTGACCTGAGATTGACATTAACCTTACTTAAATGAGGTCAGATGGTAAAATGACTATGACTATCGAATTATACATGTAACATAACTCATTACTCATAAAGCATATGTTGCATGACAGCATATGTTGTATATGTTTTGCGCATAGTGACCTTTTGTGACCTAACCTTGACCTTGATATTTGCCAACTATCTCACTTTAGCTCATACGGGATGTGTATTATACCTTTGCGAACACTCTGGGTGATCATGGTCTCAATTGAAGGCTTTGGATGGAATGTATGGTCCATACACTAAAATGCCTCGATTTTTGTTTTGTAAGAGTACAACTGTTTATTTCTGGACAAAACCACACCCATATATGCGATGTATTGTTCCTGTCACAACAGGTGCGGCATCAGATCAATAATATGAAGATCACTGATCGACTCAGTGACCATCGACTCATCGACTCATCTCACTCATGGACTCACGACTCATCTATTTTTTTCTTCCCCGGAGCGGCCTAAAGCCATGTTCCGGGGGGGGGAATGACTTCTGGCAATTTGCCAGGAAAAGAATTACGTTAACCGGTTTATGTGAACCCGGAGCAAGCAAGGGAATAGGGTATCTATTTTACGTTAAGTCAATTGTTCAAAGTCAAAGCTAATGTCTATCTTACGTTAAGTATGTCGTTCAAAGTCAAAATTAAGTAAAACACGAGACACACATGCATACATATTTTATTCCATACACACATACAGACATACATACACTTGGACATACACTTGTGAAAAGGTGTTAGTGTTGACGGAGCCGGGGTGCCATCATTGCAGCAACGGGAGACTGTTGCCAGTCTCCCTGGCTCCAGCACCCCGGCGAGACCTAGTTGTGGGATGTATTTAGCTGGGAGAAAAGTCCTAAATAATAAAACAAACAGCGCCTAATGCAAAGGGGAAAAACCTGCGCAGAGAGCCAAAATTGCGCTAGGCAAAACAAAACTGTTATATTTGATTAACTAATCATGTTTGGTAAAGGAAGTCGAAGAGGAGGCTAATTAGTTACGGATAGTCATCACCTAACAGCGTTTGAAGATTCAATGTGATTCCATTGTGTCGCGTATAATTAATTATTTGCTGTCGTTTGACATTATGAGTAGGGCAGTTAATGAGAAAATGTGTAATTGTATACCGTGACTAACCTGGGCAGTGTTGGCAATTTGGGGGCGGAAGGTTGTCGAGAATGTAATAATGTGTAATTTGTGTGTGACCGAGGCGGAGGCGCGCTAATACTATCTCTTTCTCTCTGCATTTCTGGTGGCTAGATTTGAAATGTTTTACTTTTGGTTTGATTGGGTGCAGGTGAAAATGCGGAGTGGCGTCACACTCACGCTGGCGCAATATGTGGAAGTGTTTGTGGATATAATTTAATACGTCTGGCAGCGGACTTGAAAGGTTATTTTTCGGAGGAGACTCAAGACTTAATTTTGCTAATTAGTCGGCTTTTTCATTTCCTTGGATTCCGGCATGTCCCGAAATCCAAAGGAGTTTTATTTCAATTTTCTTGTTGTGGAGGTATTTAAGTTGTCGTATTTTGTAGATTATTGGATTTCTGAAGTTGCGAATTTAAGAAATGACTGAGAGCGAGGCGGATGAATCTCTCCAAATAACCACTTTCCTTAGTTTTTCAGATCTAATATATGTTAATGATAATAATATGGCTGAGAGCTCGGTCGCTGTTTGTCAGGGAGGCGAAAATTATTGTTCATGTTATTTGAAGTGTAGTTATGCTCCACCGACCGGTTCGTTCGTCATCCCGGAAGCCGTCCGTGTAAATACATGTGTGTGTGCTGTGTTGTGATCTGTATTCGTGGAAGAGTGCGTGTGTCTCTGCCGCGGTGACTGTGTTTTTGTTGTGAGTGAAGAGGCGGTGTGTTGAAGTGTGTGTGTTATCGTCAGTCTGTGTGAGAGGTGGTGTTGGCATTGTGTTGATGTGTGGGATGTTGAATAGTGTGAGTGTTTGTGTGATTCTGTGACTGATCAGGGGTGTCATTTTTGAAGTAGTGCTTGTCGTCTAGTGGGTGCGGGCTGATTTAAGATCTGAAATGTTGGGCGTGTGGGGTGAGAGCTTGCTCTGGCGTAGAAGCGAAGTAGCATGTATGTGCGTCGGCGGCAGAGTGTGGGAATGTTTGTGTCTATGTGTAAGTTTGTGGTGTTGGTGGTTCGACAGGCTCCGGTCACGATTGGCAAGGCAGCGTTCCGGACAGTTTGCAATTTTTTAATTTGTTTGGAACATATATCATCAAATAAGAATGCATTATAGTCCAGGATTGGGCGTATCAGGGAAGTACACAGTCGGAAGAGAGTGGAGCGGTCTGCGCCCCACTCTCGACCAGTTAAAGATTTCATAATGTTTATTCGTCGCGTACATCTTTGTACTAAATCATTGAAATGTGGGATGAACGATATACGTGTGTCCAGCGTTACTCCCAGATATTTAACTGATTTGACGAAGGGGACAATTTGATTATTATATATTAGTGGAATGTAGGGTTCCACATATGCAGTTTTTTCGAGAAAATTAGGAAAATTGGCTCATGAGTGAAGCCGGGGAATCCAGGGGGCCGTCCGGGGGGGGGGGGGGGGAGTGGGGCCGCGCACCGGGGTGGGACGGGGGAGACCCCTAAAGGAGGTCGGGAGAGTCGGGGGACGGGGGGGGGGGGGGTCGACATGACCAGGGGAGCGGTGTTTTCCGGTACCTAAGTTTTACGTTAATCTGGCACACACGTCAGAGCGTGTTGCCAGCTGCAAATTAAACTAGAAAAAAAAAATGGAGGGGACCTACAACCTGTGGAATACCTAATTAAATATTAAACTACCTACGTAAGACAATACTAAAATCTACCTAAATAAGGGTCTAACGACCCTGACACAGGCACGTGGACAGGGTCCCGCACCCGAAACGGAGGAGAGCTGGCGACAACAACACCGAATTCTAGCAGAACCTTTCGATGTTGCCTCATCGACTCATCTCACTCATCGACTCACGACTCATAAACTCGACAGTTGCGGGTGCGCCCGCGCGCCCGCTTCACGCGCGTCCCGTGGCCCACCACCGCGGCCTCAGCGCGATCAAAAGTCCGTCTCTCGGTACACCCGGCCGCTTGTCCGTTCCACCACGCTGCCATCGCACGCCTCCACGTCTCCACGTCCGTGGTGATCTCGTCCAGTGACGCCGCCTGGTGGCCGTTCTGCCGCGCGCTTCTCGCCGGCGCACGCTCAACAGCGTCACGCGGTGAGCCTTTGACCTTTGACCTGACCGTGACCTGACATGGGACTTCAATTTGCAACTTCATAGTATGCTTTAGATTTGTTTCATTGAGAGCTTTCGAATGCCGTCTTGCGCGTCTCGCTGCGATCATTGGTTCGGAGGACAACCAGGGGGGACGTCCCCCCCCCCCCCCCAGCCAATGGAAGGTGTCTGGAAACCCCAGCCAATGCCGGATTAACCATTTTGTTTTGCCTAACAACTCACGCCATACCATAGGTGTAAATTTTGTATTTGGTATTGATACAACGAACTTATTTCTGTACTTGCACCTTCTTCATAACTAAGTCCGATTACAATGTCCAAGGTCATGTTATTTATACCGCAATATTGTTTCAAATGTCAAACTTTGCTTGAATAGGAAATACGGCTTCAATAATCAACGGTGGATCCAGTGAGCCCCAGTCGATCCAGAGCCCCAAAAATGCTGGAAGGGTCCGAAAATTGACCTTTCCTATTTAAAAAAACAATTATTTTCACAAAACCACGTTTATACTTTAAAAATGACACTAAATAAAATTATAAGCATTGCTCAACCTACCTCATTATTGTTATAATTTGATCCAACTCGTGGGGCAGGTTGAGCACGTTGGGCATGCAGAGCATGAATATATCGAAGGTTGATTACTCCAATTTCTTAGGTGTAGGTGCATCCATACATTGGCTTCGCCAGAATTTTTAGGTTTTGGGGATCTGTGTGCCAACAGGGGGCGGATATCCTCCCCCCCCCCCTTAGGTTTTTCGGAAATAGTGGAAAACGACGGCGTTTCGCACCGCCATGTTTGGCAGAACTGTTTACCTATCAGTTGCCCAAATCCAGTTATTTTGTTTTACCTCGGGTCTCCTCGGGTCAGGTCACTAGATCAAGTATAATGAACCCACCTACAAATATAAGGTGGTGCCGCAGCCGGATTGTTTAACCGATCCGTTGGAAACTTACAGGATTGAATCAGGTCATAAATACCAGTAAGGCGCCGTAGTTGGCGATGAACGAGCGAGCGCGAAATAAATGTATGGTGAATTTCAACCCGATCGGGCAAGTAGTTCCTGATATGCAATAAAGGTGCGCACGTGCAGAGGCCATGACTTGTGGGTAGGCGGCGGCGGAGGGGTCCCTAACCACACACCAAATTTGAACACATTTGGCAATCGGCTCAGCCGTTCCTGAGATATAGAATAGGGGTGTGCACGTGCGCACGTGAAGAGGCACCCCATCCCTGACTTGTGAGAAACTGGCGGTTGAGAGGTTCCTAACCACACACCAAATTTGAACGCAATCGGCTCAGCCGTTGCAGAGTTTTTGCGAGCAAACACTTGTCAACACCCCTCACGCGGCACGCGCCACACGCAGTGGTAGTCACCCACATGAGTCGGCATCGGTCTCAAACAGGATAGGTTGGATGGGGCTGCTGCTCAGCAAAGAAGTCAGCTTGTCAATCGGACGTGTGGTTGCAGAGATATGAGCTTCTCAAAAGCGTCGCCACGGGTCGGGCCGGGCCGGGCCGCTCATATTCAGATTTTTTCCCATATACCACGGAAAGACGAGCGAGCGCTTCGCGCTCGCTCGTAACCAACAATTCTGCTATTTCGGATTATTTTTATATCGATGACCTAAGGCAAAGTAGATTTTGTGACCTCCCAATTTTAGGTCATTGGGGAAACATGAAAATGCATATAAATCCCAGGAAATGGCTACATTTTCCCAATGTTCACCAGACTCACGAATCTTTTGCAAAATACAAAGATCCATGTGCCACTTTTTGTCCTGCGACTTCCACGAGGTAAAATCTATTGACCCAGAAGTCATGCGTCATTTTTGTCCATAACTTTTGTACCGAACCAGTTGGCGATGAACGAGCAAACGCGAATTAAATGTATGTACCTATGGTGATGGTGATGTACCTATGGTATGTACCTATGGACTACTCAGCAAAGAAGCTCGCTTGTCAATCGGACGTGCGGTTGCAGAGATATGAGCTTCCCAAAAGCGTCGCCACGGGTCGGGCCGGGCCGTTCATATTCAGATTCGTCCCTTATATACTCCACGAAAGGAACATTATTGAAATATCTCCCCTATCCCAACCATGGGCGTCGCCACCCGAGGGGCCAGGGGGCGGCCCCCCAAGATCCCTCCGGACCCCAAGATTAGCAGGATTTTAATATTAACATTATGGGAGTGGGGGTGGTGGTGGTGGTGGGGGGGGATGGCAACCACCTGGTTGCCCCCCACCCGACACCCACTCCAAATTTTGTGGCGACGTTCCTGGCCCAACAATCCCCGATCTCCCCTACTCTGCCGTTAATGAGCAATTGTTTAAAGGATACCTATTGAAATTATTGCTATTTCGGAAATACTTTAAAGATGCTAATTTGGCTGGGAAATAACAAAACTTAGTAATATCATGGAATTTATCATTGGATTTTCTAAATTTGTCACCAGGTAAGTATATTTTATTTTAATTTAATACATATGAAGCGAAACATGACATAAAATTACTGAAATCTGGGTGGGCAAAATGTCTTGACTGGGGGGGGGGGGGGGGGCAAAACGGCTCAGTGGGGGAGGGACATTTGCCTCTCCCAGTTAACATGTTAAAATAGGCCCTGTTTCAGGTGCTAACTCCATTTTTGTGGAAAAAGGTGAATATTTCCCTTTAAAGGGAATAGGTCACCTTGAAAGTTGTCTTGCAATTCAACCATACGGTGCATCTTGAGCTCAAAACTACGAATATGATTTGGGTTTGGACAACTGATGGATATATGTGGAGAAAAAAGTAAGTTTCTCTTTGTATTTTACGAGAAATCGTACGATAACAGCTGGCGTTCTGGCTCCGCCCCGCTCCGCCTGACGCCAAGTACAGTCTCTGACTAGGGGCCGCCGCGCCGCCCGGGCGACTGAGCGGATATTAACAAGGCGTCGTGATCAGAGACTACGTGCCAGAGAGTGTACCTGCCTCCGGCGGCGAGCATTCATGTCCCGATCGTGGCCCGGAACAGCGGACATGAAACCGGGCCCACTAGTCCTGTGTCGAAATTACGTAACGTAGGGAGGTAATTATTTCACCACAACCCGTTTTTCGATCTGCTCTACAAACCTGCTATCTCAGTCCAAAACCCCATGTTAAAGGTGAACTATTCCCTTCAAGCTTCCGCCGTAGGTGTTTTCGAGCACAAGTCGAAACCAAGATTACTAGACCGACAAAACAACCATAACTACTAGAATCGAAATAACCACAAATCATCAATAATACACACACACACACACACACACACAAATCAAACAAAATTGGAACAGATCGCAAACCAAGCGTTTCAGAGTCGTCTAGTCTGATAAGTTTAAAGTTCACTTTTTGATGGACATTTTGCTCCTGTCGGCGACAATTATTATGTCTTTTTTGTAGGTCTACATATCGAATTATAGTTCCGAATTTTCGAATGATTTCCGAATTCTTACCGAATTCATATGACCTTCATCAATAAAGAACATCCATATTTAATTGCATGGTTTATCCTCCTGAATTCAGCTGTTCTCCTAATGATTAGAGGTGACAACTCCCTTTAAGTACTGCACAGCTTACGACCATTAACCAATAATAAATGGCCATGCTACTGCAGCTGCCACGCCGCGCGCTACACCTGGCCAATATCAATGTTGCCACCTCGAGCACGGGGGAGTCGCCACGGGCACTGACCCAGTGACCTCGCCCGGTCACAGCCGGTCGCCACCACACTGGCCTAGTTAAGGCGTCCCGCAGACCACGGCACTATGGCGGCTATGTTTTAACGCGTATCGAAACGTGTATCTGCTGTTTGAACAAAGGTGCGACTGTTTGTTTGTATATATGTTGTTGTTTGCACTGGTCTCTTTTGCTTTCCTCCGCAGTATCAACCGTTGCTCAAGTGATTAAGGTAAAGTTGAGGTTCAGTGACAAGGATGGGAATCTGTAGGTCATTTAGTAATTTAAAATACTCTTTCCCACTGATCTGGGTGAATTCTTGTTAAAACTGAAATAACACATTTACAAAATGCACAAATATTACAACACTGTGCGCAATGCAAGTTGGATATCTTGACAACAGTGGATAGCATCAGCATGGTGCAAATACTAATGAGTGGATAAATGAGCGTGCCAGTGTATACAATGTGTGCTGGCCAGCGGCACGTGGCGCGTGCACTGTAAATAACTTAACCCGCGCACTGCAGGGGGAGTTGATTTCTGCCCCCCCCCTCAGGTTTTTCAAAGATAGCGAAAAAACGGCGGCGCGCAGCGCCGCTGGGTTTGGCACACCTGTTAGGACATCAATTGCGCACACTTTGAAGAAAAAAACTCGGGTCATCTCAGGTCAGGTCACCAGACCAGGTCAAGTGACCCCACCTCCAAAAAAAATGTTTGCAGTTGTGCCAAAGCCAGGGGTTTTCACCGATCAGTTTGAAACGTACAGGATCTCATGAGGGCATAAGTACTTACAATTAATTTATTTCGGAATTTGTTTATATCGGTGACCTAAGTTAGGTCAATTTCGTAACTTCCCCATAATAAATCAATGGGGAAATATACAAATGCTTCCTATTTCAAAGATATGCATGATATTAGTCCAATTACGTCTGGCTCATATTATTATAGGATATTATTGATGATCCAAGTGTAAGTTATGTTCAGTGATCCCTATTGGGTCATTTGAGGTCATGCGAGGTCACCATCACTTCTTTTATCAATAACACCCGACATAATGAAGATAGAGAAGTAAAACAGACATCAATGTGTTTGTCTCGTCGATACACGTCTTTCCATATGCAACATGCCTTACTTGGGTCACCACTTGACCTTGACCTGAGGTCACATTTTTAAGTTAACTTAACAAGGTCACCATGTATATCATTCGAAGCGCCTTGACAAGATAAACACAATGGCGTACGCAGTTTTTTGTTATCTTTTTTAAGTGAAAAATTAATAGAAAAAACGGCATTTTGATCTTTCTGGAGCCTCAAATATTGACCTGAGATCAAATTTGAGGACACCTTTCGGATTGAAATTTTCACTGGCTGGCGGTTACTGTTTTCTGTTTGTTTCTAACTAGCATAGTTTCTGAGATATATGGGAATTTCTGGAGCGATGTCCTAAAACAGGAAAAACTGGAAAATTTGACATTTGATGACCTCTGGTGACCTCAATTTTGACCTGACCTAAAACAATATCGAAATACTTTCGATAGAACATGTATCAAGCTATCAAATACCGTTTTCTGCTTCTCGCTATGTAGCGTAGTTTTCGAGATCTCAGGGGGGGCGGAAATCACCCCCCCCCCCTCCCCCTGCAGCTCGTGTTCGACGCAAAGCCCCTGCAGTGCGCGGGTTAATAAATGCAATTCCTTGGATTTTGGACCTTCTCATGATCATCATTAGTACTCTGAGTCTATAGGACGCAAATAACTACATGGCTCAAACGTGACATAGGAGATGGATATAACCAATGTAGGTGCATGCAAATGGATAGCTGACAGATAAATATGCATGCTTTATAATTGCCCTGGGATATGAAAATATACAGTTTCGTAATGTTGTATTTATACCACTTCGTTTCTGTCGCGGAAACCGAAAGACGCTTAAGTAATACCAATTTGTCCAACTATAAAGAGCAGTCAATACTGTTCATTGACAACCCACAACCTATTGATATGTACAACTATTAAAAGAATCAGGAAGCCTAACTTGAAACGTTTCAACAAGTTGCTACGGCGTAATGTTTGTCAAGAAAGCTTTCATAAGTCATTCTTTCACCTTACTGTAATGGGAAGTCTCCACATCAAATGCACCGTGTTTTTACTTTTTAAGCTTCAAGAAAGAGCGTCTTGTGTTACTTCGGCGACCTACATCGCTTAATAAACTTCAAACTAAAACCGAATTTCTCCCAATTCCAGCTTCACACTATGTTATATACGCTAGTCTACACGTTAATAACGATTTAGCAATTACAATCCTTTTTGTTTTGATACCAGTAAAACGCCTTTAAGGGCGGCAACCGAGCGGGCGCTTTCGCATCAGCTCGGACGTGTGCTATATGAGGTAGTTGTCCGCACGTGAGCACGTGCATAGTGACAGGAGTTCCGCTACTTGAGAGAAGAAAACACAACTACTAACAGTTGTTCCTTAGGATGCGTGAAATTTGCATATCGATACGTGCAGTCTTTTCCGAGACAGGGGCGTCGCCACAAATATTTGAGTGGGGGGGAGGGGGCATCCAGGTGTTTGGGAGGCAGCCAGGTGTTTGGCCCCCACTCTCATATGGGCTAATGTTAAAATCCCGCTAATCTAGATGGCCGGAGCGAGGTCGGAGCGATCCTGGGGGTGGCCCCCAAGCGGCGACGCCCATGTTTCGGGATATGGATATGGTGGCGCACGTGCGTAGTAACACACTAGAACTAACCCGTCCGCTCCGCTGGACGATTAGCTGGCATCTCCGGGATGGAGGTATCCGCACCAATTCAGCACGTTAACCCTCGCCCTACGGGGGGGGGACTGACAGGCCCCCCTGAGGTTTTTCTTGAATAACGTTTTACACAAGCGGCGCATCCTCCTGAAATGTTTGGTAGCTGAGTTTACAACAATTATACGTATGCTGTAAAATTTAATTGAAATTGGTTAAGTAGTTTGGGAGAAAATCATGTTTTGATGACGTCATGTTGGTGGAAAAACTATAAATATTTGAAAAATGGTAGAAAACAGAGTTTTGAACGAAATTGCAAACACAATGCACCAAAGATACAAAATGGCATTCTCTTTAAAATGGCAATTTCGAATTTTCAAAGTTTTGGGTTTTTGACCCTCAAAATAAAATTAAATGACTTTTGGGAAAAATCCCCACAAAATCAAAATTTTCACAGATTTTAGAAAAACCGGCATATATGTGAGAGATCTGAGTATGGACAATACCCATACCAAATTTCAAAGCAATATCTTCTTTTTTGACTGAGTGATGGCTCCCTAAGTGCAAGAAACTGATGAAGTCATTTTTTTAATAACTTTGTTTCCTTTTTTTACAAGATACGAACAAATAATTACCTTTTCTGTATTTCTGAGCCAAAACTGGTCTAGGAACATGCCTTTTTATTTACATTTATCAATTTCTCATTTTGAGGTTTTCGGAAGAGCAAAATCGCTGTTCTGGACATGTTAAATCCGAGGTCATTCACTTGACCTGGAAGGTCACCCGTTGACTTGAAACCTGAAAATCGCATACTGTTAGATTCCTCTCATGACAGGCAACATGCTGGTTCTTACTGCATTGCTCTAAGTTGCTTGGTTTGGAAGTTAACCGGGGGGGACTGTCAGGCCCCCCCCCCCCCCCGTAGGGCGAAGGTGAAAAAAGCTCCCGTAGGGCGAGTGTTAATTAACTGGACTGGAACTGGAACTGCATAGGACATAATTACCTATTGCCCGTCAAGGGATCACCGCCCCACCAACTCCCGTGCGTCGGTGACTTATTCCATCTCCCACATATGTCCTATGCATAGCTAGCTGGCATCTCCGGGATGGATGTATCCGCACCAATTCAGCACGTGAATTAACTGGGACTTTTAAACTGAATAAACTGAGCGGTGTCGGATAGACAGACAGACAGACAGACAGACAGACAGACAGACAGACAGACAGACAGACAGACAGACAGACAGACAGACAGACAGACAGACAGACAGACAGACAGACAGACAGACAGACAGACAGACAGACAGAAACCACTCTCCGCCTACCACTCGCAACTGACCGGTCACAGGTCGGACAGCGCCGGCTCAAAGGTCAGCAGGGGCGGAGCTAAGCTGGGACGTCAGAGCATAGATCCATCCTTTCACGATAGCCTCTACCCACATATTACATTCCGTGCTCGAGTTTTAGCATTGCGAGTGCAAAGCAAGTGTCCCAAAATTTCGTTTGACATCAACCAACCTTAATACAAATTGGCGCAGGGTCTGGAACGTCCATTGCGAGAAATTCGTTCATTCCAGTTGGCGCATGCAAAAGTTATCGCCGAAAATTAGGGTCCCAAGCGGTCTGCCGTTCACAGTAAAAGGTCATATCCTAGTTTGCATGCAAGCTTCAGCGCAATAACCCAGTAGTTTCGGATCTATAAAATAGGATATCGCACGCGCGCACATGCCATGATGCTTCCGATTCATCCCGTGGAATACTGCTATAGTATATCAGTCGAAAGCAGCATACCAATGTTCGCTTTGATCCGCCTAGTAGTTTCTGAGAAGCATCATAGAGCTTTAACTGGGCACCCAACTGAGCACGTGCTCACGAGCGTGGAAGTTAAAAGCTAAATTTTATGTGGAATATAGGGTGTATCATTGGCTCCTAATGTACGCTAAATTTGGCCCAGTTTTACAAAGCCGTTTAATCATCAGACATGATTTCCAGGCAGCATCGGGGATTTTGACATGTCCCGCGTTAGGTTCGCACGTGCCACGCTCTTCGTCACTGCCCATATCGGAATGTAGCATGCCAAAGGTAATATTCATTTGATGGGGCTACCGAATGACAGAGACTCGACTGTAATGGATTGAGCAGCTGCAATGTTATTAGCTTCCGAAAGGCATCCATACCGCCAGGCCAGTCCCGGCCGAGTCAAATGTCATTCTGTCCACTACATAAGTTAACGAGAAACTTCACGGACACTTCGCCCTCGACCAGTTGTCACGCTGCACTCAAGAATTGTGTTTCCACATGTTTTACTCGGGGTGTAATACCGGCATCATTACAGTATTACCGCATTTCGCAGCGCTGAACCACGTCTACAAATGTTAACGTTTTGTGTACAGTTCATTGCTACACATTAGCCGTTTTTACGAGGGTTCTTTTATTGCGTTGGTACCATCCGTAAAGTACCACATTCCTGAGGGACCTAATCTAGTTTATTATGTCTCTACTATGGTAAAGTGCACCTAATCTAGTTTATTATGTCTCTACTATGGTAAAGTGCACCTAATCTAGTTTATTATGTCTCTACTATGGTAAAGTGCACCTAATCTAGTTTATTATGTCTCTACTATGGTAAAGTGCACCTAATCTAGTTTATTATGTCTCTACTATGGTAAAGTGCACCTAATCTAGTTTATTATGTCTCTACTATGGTAAAGTGCACCTAATCTAGTTTATTATGTCTCTACTATGGTAAAGTGCACCTAATCTAGTTTATTATGTCTCTTCTATGGTAAAGTGCACCTAATCTAGTTTATTATGTCTCTACTATGGTAAAGTGCACCTAATCTAGTTTATTATGTCTCTACTATGGTAAAGTGCACCTAATCTAGTTTATTATGTCTCTACTATGGTAAAGTGCACCTAATCTAGTTTATTATGTCTCTACTATGGTAAAGTGCACCTAATCTAGTTTATTATGTCTCTACTATGGTAAAGTGCACCTAATCTAGTTTATTATGTCTCTACTATGGTAAAGTGCACCTAATCTAGTTTATTATGTCTCTACTATGGTAAAGTGCACCTAATCACGCATAGAAATACATTTCTGCAGAAATTTCGAATCCATAAATGTATTCAAACTCGTTAATCACTTCCATTGTTCTCTGGGTGAATGGCTTGTCGCACTGTAAACTCATTTCGACAAGGATTCGTTTTTTAACCACTAGCGTTTGTCCAAAATACAAATATTTGGGATGTCAGAAGACGAGTTCCTCGTAACAACTCGTCGAATCAACAAGTAAGACGCTATCTTAATACCAATACCTAGTCTTGCATTAGTAATATTGACAAAGAATATGGAGCCTATTGTAAAAATGACACGGATCTGCTCCGTGTGTGTATAACATGTGTAACATGTGTATGTGTAAGCCACACGTTTGTTGGCAGTCAACGACACGTTCGTTAAACTTTGGTGGAAGCACAATTACGACAATGTCGCACGTTATTCATAACAAGCACAAGCATGTAACGCGTTAAGCTTCATGCGATAATCTCGTTGGCCATTTTGGATGACGCGATTTTCTAAGACGTATAGTTATCTGTTATTAATAATTATTCAAATGGTCTGGCTGATAAGTTACTGTTGTATTGCTATTTGATTTATCTCGTAAGCTTTTTGGTTGTTTTTTTTTTATCGTATTGTGTTTGCTCTGTGTGGTTAACAAGAAAGTATCTCGTCCCGACATGCGCCATGCGACTCAGTAGGGCACGCCAGTTGGTCTTCATGGTGCTGGCGTTGGGCGAGCCGTGCGCGTGTTGTCTTGTTTTAAGTTAATTGTTTTTTTGTTATATATATCTCGCATTTCGACGACAAAAGATGTGCATTTTTCTGGTTGATTGAGTTGACGCGAACAGATACCAAGATGGTATACAGTGGCGGATCTAGGTTTCGAGTTGGGGGGGGGCAAAAATTTCGCTCAGTTTCATCAGCGAAAAGTTGTTGACCGGGGGGAGGGGGGGGGGGGGGGGACGGGCGGGAGGCGTCGGGTCGTCAGCGCCAGAGTCGTTGAGCGGGGGAGAGGGGTAAATCCGCCTTCCCGGAGCAAAAATCACAAACTCCCGGAACGGTTTGGGGGGCGGGGGCAAAAACATGCGTTTGCCTACCGGTTTTTCGTTGGGGGGCAAGATAGATCGACCAAAATATCTCGAAATAACACCCTACATCTCATATTTTGACAAAACTACGTGTCGGGGGTTATCTGGGCTGTAGATTTACACTGTGAACTTTTCAGCCCGTCCGTCAAATGGTTTTCGAGTTACAGCCTAGGGCAACTTTGTAATGTCAATCAAAACTATAATTTTCACCTGGCGATATCTCCCATATATATAATTCGAATTACATAAACAAATTATATAACAGGAGACCTGGATTTGACACGAAATTTTCGACCTCTTATTTTAGAGCCGAAATTTGAAACGGAGAGCTGTTAAGCTGATACACTTTTATGTCTCTGCTCGTGAAAATGCGAGCCCAGCACCGTCGTTCACTGCTGTGCTTAAAATGCGAATCATGAAATCATTAAATATAAATCACGCGAGTCATATAATGTTATATATGATCAGAATCATCAATAACAATAGATTATTATGATGTAATAATTCTAGGCAAATTTGAAAATTTTGAGTTTCAACACGTGATATCGACATCTATACATAATACATAATACATATACCGAGCCTTCGATGTTTAAACAATTGTGATAATTTGTTCTCTAAATATTTTATTTATATTTTTGTATTTGGAAAATTAATGGTCACCAGAACAGCACGTCTTTGGTAATAACTTTGCACGTAATTGGTCTAGAGAGCTCCAATCAACGGCATTATGCGTATCTCGTCGACCTGCTTTCAATGATATATAACATCAGCCTTGTAGTTGCTCTGTGATCTCACGGTCACGTAACCAGAGGCCACCCGGAGCAGCCCACGTCAGATCGACCAAACCATAACATTCTACTTCTCGTGTTTCGATTAAACTAGGTGTCGGGGGTCATCTGGGCCGTAGATTCACGCTGTAAAATTTCCAGCCCCGTCTGTCGAATGGTTTTCGAGTTATAGCCTCAGGCATCTCTTTGATGTCGCCCAAAGCTATAATTTGCTTCGGGCGATATCTCCCATATACATAATTCGAATTATATAAACCACAGACAACAGGAGAATTTGACACGAAATTTTCGGCCTTTTATTTTAGAGCCGAAATTTGAAACGGAGATGTTAAAGGGACTATCCCACCTTAACATTATATTTGAGTTGAGTTAGCCATTTTGATGGCTTGGCATTGAAATTAAGTATGGTAGCAGTTAAAACGACCACAATGATCTAATACAAAAGATATTCGAGTTTGATTTTGACATCTGTAAAAAATAAGGCCCATGTGTATTTGAATAGGGCCTCTAAACCGACAGCGTCGTCTCTTTAGCCAACTGGTAGTGATAGTCGACTTGTTTTAACCCGGCAGTCACTGGGGTATATTCTGTAACACGACTCACTGTGGGGGGGGGGGGGGGGGGTTAGCCCCCCTGGTATCTTCAGAACCAATGATCGCAGCGGGACGCGCAAGGCGGCATTCGAAAACGCTCAACGAGAGAAGCCTAACACAAACTTAAAAATGTCAAATTAAGGTCACATGTCAGGTCACGGTCAAGTCAAACCTCAAAATCGAGGTATTTGAGTTTATGGACAATACTTGCCATCCATGGCCTTCGATTGCGCCTATAATCACCCAAAGTGCTGTCAAAGGTATGATATATATCCCACATGAGCTAAAGTGAGATTGTTGGAAAATATCAAGGTCAAGGTCAGGTCACAAGAGGTCACTACACACAAAATATCTACGAAAGTCATGCAGCACATATTTTATGGATGTTTTACGCGTAGAATTCGATAGTGGTAGTCATTTTACCACCTGACTTCATTTACTTGAAGTTAGTGTCAAGTTCAGGTCAAGTTCAGGTCACTGAAGGTCAAAATTTGAAATGATAAATCTAAATGAAAAAAACATGTTTCTATATCAGTTTTATCTAAAATAAACAGTGCTGGCATTTATTTGTCTCTATCCGGTCAATAAAAAAACAAAAAATGCAATTTCAAAATATGACGTCATGACTTACCCATACTTTATATGCCATGACAGTAAAAAAATGATATCATTTTGAAAGTTGGTGTGGTAGTTGCCCATATGTCGTTATCTGACATATATTCCGTTTTTTCTCAATATCTTTGAAAAATTTGATTTTGTGAGAATTTTTTTCAAAGATTTTTTTGTGAAATTTTTTTGGTCAAAAAACAAAATTGTCGAAATTTCGAGACACCTGGTTTGTAGCCCTTGCAATTTTCTACCTTTTAGCGTTTCTCGATTGCATTTTACTTCAAATGCGGCATTTGTACGGCCTGGCAAAGTTTAGCCGATTTTGGTGTCAAAATCGTGTTTAGTGACGTCACTAAATTCACTATATCTCGAAAAGTTTCTGACGAAAAAATTTCATTTTTTTCTTAAAAGGTGTCAAATTGATGCTCTGAAAAGTACTGAAAGTCTGGCGTCGATATATGCATCAGTTATTGAGATATTTCTAATATTCCTATGGGGGGGCTAAACCCCCAATGACTCGCGGGTTAAGGTCAGCCTTGGAATATTTTCGTCTTCATTTCTCGATCCCCGGGTGGTTCGCAATCTAAGCCAATCTAGACACCGGATGGTTCGCTTTTTCTGCGCAATAGATGTCGACCAAAAATTGTGCCATACATTTGGCAGCACAAAGGATTCCCCTGTTATTAAACAAATCATATGACGTCACCAACCCAACTTTCCGCTCAAAACTAAAAGTTGAATATCTTCCAAGATAAACATTTTTTTCGGAAAAAGTTCACGAACATGTTCAGCTGACCTCGCCTGGCATGTAGACATACGATTAAGTGTGATTCGACAACTTTCACAAAGGTGGGACAGTCCCTTTAAGCTGATACACTTTTAGGTCTCGGCTCGTGAAAATACGAGTCCAGCACCGTCGTTCATTGCTGTACTTAAAATAAGATTCCAAATATTTCGTGTCAAATCCAGGTCTCCTGTTATCTGTGTATAAACATATGTATCATCAGAATAGCCATCAACCACAAATTAATTTAATGTAATATTTTTTTTAGAACTCGAATGGAAAAGTGTCGAAATTTTGGCATGTGACCTCAGGTCAGGTCACGTGATTTCGTTATGTTCTCAGTTAAAATTCGTGATTTGTCTTAGGTGAAATAGGAGGGTGCAGGCCCTTTGAATCACGTGACAACCTATTCCGCTCAGTGATCAAGATCACGTGATGAGATAATTCAATATTTCGCTGATAGAGGCGCCTGTGAGTCCTTAAGACATACAATTTTATCATCTCTATTTCCAGTCCGAGAATGTCATACAAATAGCTAAAAGTGTTTCCTATGTCCCATATATTATGATGTGGAAAGTTGATGAATCGTGAGTCATATTTCCTGTATAGATATGGTCTTGGCGTCAGTCGGGACCGAGTCTCCCGGGTCGTATGTTAAAAAAGGTACCTTGTATCGTTTGAGGCTGAGGTCATCGTTTCGTTTTGAAGATTATTGAAGCATCTTTTTGCGTTTGTGTTCACGTCAGATGATGTTTGTTTCGCACGTCACAGGACGTTTGCGTCGCGTCGAAGGATACGCAGTTACGCATGTCGCATGTTACACACCAGGGTTATGACTTATGCTGGTTTTCAAATATATACTTCAAAGAGTTTTGTCATGTTTTAGCATTGGGAGCTGCAAACTGTCTACGAACACCTCGCATACAACTATACGATTACAAGAAATACACCCGTAGCATATAATTCGGGGCAGTGCCTGGTAACCTACTACAAGTACAGGTCTGATCCGGGTAAGCACTGCTACGATTACGAACGTTTTCCTTGCTTTGACACAACGAGCGCAATGAGCGCCTTGTAAGACACATACAATTACATGACTTTTCATCTATTAATGACATTACTATTAATGTACTATACCATAACATGGTATGGTATATAATGTACTGTAACATGGTAGACGGTCGATATTACGAGGGCAAAACATTACTTCGTAGCTCGTTCAACCAACTACGAGTGAATAGGTTGTAGGGAGATACAAACTACTCGAAATGTCAACGACTCAAAACGTTGTTTTAACCCTCGCCCTATGGGGGGGGGGGGGGCCTGACAAGACCCCTACCCCCTGAGGTTTTTCTTGAATAACGTTTTACACATGCGTTGCATCTTGCTGAAATGTTCTGTAGCTGAGTTTACAACAATTATACGTATGCTGTAAAAATCTAATTGAAATTGGTTAAGTAGTTTGGGAGATAATCATGTTTTGATGTCATGTTGGTAAAAAAATGAGAAATATTTGACAAATCGTAGAAAACAGAGTTTTAAAGCAAATTGCAAACGCAATTCACCAAAGATACAAAATTGCATTTTCTTTCAAATGGAAATCTCGGATTTTCAACAAAAAAATGTTTTTTGACCCCTAAATAAATACAAATTTGTTTTGGAGAAATCCCCACAAAATCAAAATTTTCGAAGAAAGATGTTAGAAGAACCGGAATATATATGATAGAACTGGGTATGGACAATACCCATAGCAAATTTCAAAGCAATATCTTCATTTTTGACTGAGTGATGGCTCCCTAAGTGTAAGAAACTGATGACGTCATTTTTTTAATAACTTTTTGATTTTTTTTTATAAGATACGAACAAATAATTACCTTTGCTGTATTTCTGAGCAAAAGCTGGTCTAGGAACAATCCTTTTTATTTACATTTATCAATTTCTAATTTTGAGTTTTCTGAAGAGCAAAATCGCTGTTCTGGACGTGGTAAATCCGAGGTCATTCGCTTGACCTGGAAGGTCACCCGTTGACCTGGAACCTAAAAATCACATATCGTTAGATTCCCCTCATGACAGGCAACATGCTGGTTCTTACCGCATTGCTCTAAGTTGCTTGGTTTGGAAGTTAACAGGGGGGTCTGTAAAGCCCCCCCCCCCCCGAAGGGCGAAGGCGAAAAAAGCTCCCGTAGGGCGAGGGTTAAAACAAGGCAAAGGGAATGCGGATTTACGTTAAACTTGTATGCTTGTAAAAGTGACAAACGCTTGTTGAAATGAGTTTATATGGTATAATGAGGAGCAACTTCGTGTCACCTGCATATTAATGTGTCCTTATTTCATGGACGTTTATATTTGTCTCTTTAATATTCGTCTCAGCCTTATGCGTAATTGCCTGGATTTCAACCGCCAAATTGGACAGCAATCCACAGAGAGGCGAACTGGCTGAATCGTTCCCCGGGAGCAGCGAAACCAACCAGACATGTGAACCCGTTGTCCTGTATTGTGTTGTCAATAGCAGAGTGCATTGCCCGAAAGTAACCGAATGTAATTATACTGCGTCTGGTTCATAATTAGACGATTCGAATGCGTGTATAATAGAATCGTGCTCCGAACAGTCAAATGCATTCGTTTCACCTATTACTAGTAATATATTTTGTGTTATCGAACATACAGTATGAGGTATATGACGTCAGATATAAGTCGAACACTATCTTCCACGTATCTTCCAGGATGAATACATTGTGTTACCTGTGAACACATTTGGCGCATTTGAGTCTGATCGATGCCAACCCACATTAAACGTTCTTGAGCGATCACCGCAGAAGCTAGGAGCTAATCTGATCGAGGGGCCAATCAACTGCGAAAGGGGCCGCATGCCCGGCGGTTCAGAATCACTGATGGGCCTGGAGGACCCTTGAAAAGGAGCCGCAGCCCGCAGGCATGCCCGGCGGTCCAGTATCACGGAGGGGCCTGGAGGACCCTGAAAAGGATCCGCAGCCCGCAGGCATGCCCGGCGGGCCAGTATCACGGAGGGGCCTGGAGGACCCTGAAAAGGAGCCGCAGCCCGCAGGCATGCCCGGCGGGCCAGTATCACGGAGGGGCCTGGAGGACCCTGAAAAGGAGCCGCAGCCCGCAGGCTGCCCGGCGGGCCAGTATCACGGAGGGGCCTGGAGGACCCTGAAAAGGAGCCGCAGCCCGCAGGCATGCCCGGCGGGCCAGTATCACGGAGGGGCCTGGAGGACCCTGAAAAGGAGCCGCAGCCCGCAGGCATGCCCGGCGGTCCAGTATCACGGAGGGCCTGGAGGACCCTGAAAAGGAGCCGCAGCCCGCAGGCATGCCCGGCGGTCCAGTATCACTGAGGGGCCTGGAGGACCCTGAAAAGCGCCACAGGGCAATGTATTTATTTCACTTCGTGAGGCATATCCGCTGCATGCAACGGCTATTATATGACTCGAGTCGAAACACGCTAAAATAATTGGGCTTGGGTGCCGCAACACTCATACATCATGTGTACATCACATATGCCAATGCAATGTCAATGCAATGTCAAGTTGCCAACGTTAGGTTTGAGTGAGTCTTAATTAGGTTTCGTAAAATATATTTTAGTCTTCTTGCTTGAAAGTCAATTCATAGCTACTCTATGGCACGATACTGCAACTCAAGGTAACTGGTAAGACACACTATGTATAATAGCTAAATGTCAGTAACTTGTCTCATATTTACAGTTGTTTTACCAACTATTCAAGCTATTTCACGTCGGTGAGCAGTATTTTACGGAGCGAGTTGTCCAGCCATCGCTGTGGTATTGCCGCCACAGCTGCTCGCCGCGGGCGGCGTGGCGTGGCCTCTGTTGGGACAGCAGAGGGTCGTTAAAAGACGGTCCAGCTGGCTGAGCGGCGAGGCGGCCCGGCTGTGTTTGAAGTGGCGTCAGCAGCGTCCGCGCGGCCCGTGCCGGCGCCGGTCGGCAGTCGTGCCAGCCGCCGCCGGTACTGCCCCACTCATCACATATGCATGCTGCCGGGAGCGAGGGGGGGGGGGGGGGGGAGGGAGGTGGTGAAGGGGAGAGGGGGGGGGGGGGGTGACGGGCAGGGGGTCAGTGGACGTCGGCTGTGTAATGAGAGGTCACCGCGGCGTCAGCCAGAATACAGGCGCCGTGCGGCAGATCCGGCGGCTTGGCGGTCCTGCTGCGACGCCTCCTCACCACAGGCGAGTATTGCCAACTTGCTGTGCGCGAGGGGTCGGAGCAGAGCTGGCTGTGGTCAAGATGCTAAGAAGATCAAACACATGCACCCACACCACGCGACAATGACCATAGGCGTACCCAAGGGGGGGGGGGGAGGGCAAACGGGGCAACCCCCCCCCCCCCCCCTGAAGGACCTTCAGGGGGGGGGGGGGGACTTACATGCCCCCTTTGGTCGAAAAAATGAATGATTTTTTTTTGTTTAAGTTAAAATGCTGAAAATATGCCCCTCTAAAAATATAGTGGGCCAAATCCGGTGATTTTTTTTTGGTGGGGGTACCTTCGCCCCCTGGGAAAAAAATGGCCCCCTCCTGGAGTGAATCCTGGGTACGCCACTGACAATGACACAGTGCAGTGGAATGCTACACCACCCTATAGGTAGGTATGCAATGCATGTCTGTACCACACACACTAGACAACAAGTGGTCAGTGTTAGGCAAAGCTGCAAAGTCGGAGTTAGAATCGATGAAACCCATCGACTCCGCGGACTTGGCCGTAGCACAGGACAGAGTTGTGAGTGTTTTATGACGGCCATTGTTTGGAGAGACTGTGCGACTGTTACAGAACTGTGGCTGTAAATAGGTATGTGGTCATATATCAGCTTCGCAGATCTCAGCGGACCGCACAATTGCCGTGTGCATTATACAAGTACATTAAAATGTAGCACTGATGAAGCATGTTAATTCTGACCAAGAGGGAACAGCGTAACAACAACACAAATATATTGACGCATCATTGCCAGGTCTAAGAGATATATATTATACAAATTATAAAAGCCATTAGCAAGAGCTGTTTATCTCAAAGGATTATTGAATGTCTAACTTCACCCATTTATTTGAGCGCGTTTGCAATGCATTTGGTTACAATCTAACTTACGATTTGAAGAGCCTCTGTCTGTCTGTCGTTCCACACCCCGAGATCTAAAGTGCTGCCCCAAGCCATGTTATAGGGCTGTGAAAAGCTCCGGCCAGCGTGGGGCCCGGAGTCCGGACCCACTGCCTTTGCGTTACCAGAGCAAGGCTCTAACGATTGAAGTCGATTCTTTCCATGCAACGCCCATAGGCGTAATGTTAAAATCTGGAAATGTTGGGGGGACGTGTCCCTCCCCCGCCTCCGACGCCCATGGTAGGAAGGCTGCCTCTCCCCCTCCCCCTACCATTCGCGGCTCGGCTTCGCATGGGGCGGAGCCTGTTCGCTATTTGGGGCGGAGCCTGTGTGACCCGACCGTGGTCCCCGGGCCCCGCGGTGGCCTGGGTCCGAGCGGCAGTGTCGCGCCAGGCCGCCGCCGTTAGCCGCCATCTTGAAAAGGGCAGGTCAGCTGATTGATTCGACGTTGGTCAAATTATCAGATATCACAACACACTGACAGGGGTTATATTCTGTTGTGTCTCGATTTGGTCGATACCGAAAATGTGCCATTATGGGGTGTTATTTTTCGTTGTGTTCGAGTACAGTACACACCATGTAACATTCCAACAGCCACAGATAACAGGCGACCTGGATTTGACACGAAATATGTTGCCTCTTATTTTAAGCACAGCAGTGAACGACGGTGCTGGACTCACATTTTCACGAGCCGATACATAAAGGCGTATCAGCTTGACAGCTCCGTTTAAAATTTCGGCCCCTTACTGCAGTGGCGTGAATTTCGTGTCAAATCCAGGTCTCCTGTGATCTGTGCAACAACGTATCGCGGGGTGTCTCGATTTACCCCAAAATTGGTATAATGGTATTGGTAAATTGGTATTGGTATGCGTGGTGTCTTGATACCAGGCGTGCGAGTTAAAAAAGAGTAAAATACTACTCTAGCGAGGTACATTTTCTGAATCATCCTATCAAGGATAGGATGATTCAGAAAATGTACCTCGCTAGAGTAGTATTTTACTCTTTTTTTAACTCGCACGCCTGGTATCAAGACACCACGCAATATGCTGTTAATACGTTACAAGCCGTGTAACCCGAAAACGACTAAAAATACCACCCCAGAGACATACATTTTCGGCATCAGTGCATCAAGAATACCCAGCATATCAATGTTGGGGCAAATCGAGACTCCTCGCCAATATGCTGCTGAAATGTTACAATGTAACCCGAAAACAGCATAAAATACTACCACATAGGGGTACATTTTCGGAATCAGCGGATTAAGGACGCCCCATACACTGCGTTTGGGGTAAGTCGAAACACCTCAAAATATCACACTGTCAAAGTGATATCTGATGCTGCAAACTTGACCAACGTCCCATCGGAATACATATTCCCTGTCACATAGACATGACATATCCCCTCTCAGCTCGAATTGTGAAATTTAGAGTGCACAAATAAAGCTTATAAAACTATTTTGTGTAGAGAATATAAAAAAGTGTTTTATGTATACAGCTTGTTTGAAATACTTGCTAAAAGTATCAAAAACTTTATATAAAAAAATCTAGCGATTGTTTACACACCACTAGCTGACACCATTCTCCCCACACTCCATAGGCTCCATGTTGAGGGCTCGGGACCGCGTTACCTAGTATTCTATGACCGTGTGTCGCGCGTGGAGTGGCCGCGTGCGGGGAGCGGGGCATTCTGTGACCGGTGGGCTGTGTGTGAGGAAGAGCAATAGCGCTTACTGCTTATTGCCGTGCAATACTGCCATCCAATTGATGATGGTGTCTACGCTTTTGGACGAGAGCACGCCAATGGTCTGACACTTACAGGTCAACCAAACAGCATGGCTGTGAACATGAACACTGCAGGGTACCTCATCGCGTTACAGGCCCGGCATTAACCCGCTTCTGAGTGTCTCCCCAAAAGTGTAAATGGGTTAATGGGTCACTTGGTTACCGGTTCAATGGGATAGCGGGTCATGTTATCTCTCGAAAAATGGCAATGTGTTAACGGGTTAACGGGTGAAGGGGTTAACCACCCACTAGTGTGGGATAGCGCTTTTTTGAGGCTCATAATGTAGTTAATTTTTTAGAGTTAATAAAAACCACAGCCTCATACTATGTAATATATTAATACAAAAATGAGACAAAAGAGACGACAGTTTCAGGCATGGCCCATCTTCAGGTCTGACATTTACGACACTTGTTTTTTTCAACATCTTTCATCAACATCATTCAACATCATTCTAACGCACGCACGCACGCACGCACGTACGCACGCACGCACGCACGCACGCACGCACGCACGCACGCACACACACACACACACACACACACACACACACACACACACACACACCTACACACACACACACACACACACACACACACACACACACACACACACACACACACACACACACACACACACACACACACACACACACACACACACACACACACACACACACACACACACACACACACACACACACACACACACACACACACACACACACACACACACACACACACACACACACACACACACACACACACACACACACACACACACACACACACACACACACACACACACACACACACACACACACACACACACACACACACACACACACACACACACACACACACACACACACACACACACACACACACACACACACACACACACACACACACACACACACACACACACACACACACACACACACACACACACACACACACACACACACACACACACACACACACACACACACACACACACACACACACACACACACACACACACACACACACACACACACACACACACACACACACACACACACACACACACACACACACACACACACACACACACACACACACACACACACACACACACACACACACACACACACACACACACACACACACACACACACACACACACACACACACACACACACACACACACACACACACACACACACACACACACACACACACACACACACACACACACACACACACACACACACACACACACACACACACACACACACACACACACACACACACACACACACACACACACACACACACACACACACACACACACACACACACACACACACACACACACACACACACACACACACACACACACACACACACACACACACACACACACACACACACACACACACACACACACACACACACACACACACACACACACACACACACACACACACACACACACACACACACACACACACACACACACACACACACACACACACACACACACACACACACACACACACACACACACACACACACACACACACACACACACACACACACACACACACACACACACACACACACACACACACACACACACACACACACACACACACACACACACACACACACACACACACACACACACACACACACACACACACACACACACACACACACACACACACACACACACACACACACACACACACACACACACACACACACAGAGACACACACACAACATTCGGTGATGCAATGTTCATAATGTGTGTTATGTAGGCCTGTAACATATGCACATTGTGTATATAGGTGGATTATGTAGAGTTTTTTTTTTGCATTTATTGTTTCTCAAAGAGGAAGATGTGTTCGAGTGTTTGCGAACGTTAGAATGATGTTGAAAAAAACAAGTGTCGTAAATGTCAGACCTGAAGATGGGCCATGCCTGAAACTGTCGTCTCTTTTGTCTCATTTTTGTATTAATATATTACATAGTATGAGGCTGTGGTTTTTATTAACTCTATTACCCACTAGTGTTATACTATTCAACCGCATGCACCGTTCATTTTGTGTTTGTTACCTTGATAACGCTGATGCTATGCAGCACACCGCCCGGCTAATTATCCACTCGACGAGGCCTATCAAGGGAGACGAAACAGGTGCTGACCTTTACCAATCTGCCAGCACGCTGTGGGCCATTTGGCAGCCGTATAGCTGACGCGGCCGTGCGGCGTGCAGTGACGCGCTGTCTCCGATAATGGACCCACTCGGTGGCGGACGCCCGCTGCCGATGACTTTCCAGGAATGACTGATGGCGTCATTCATCATCACACACGCATTTACGTTTTCCGGCGGCGTTCAGATCTGAGAGAGTCGGACAAAGCGGCGACAGAAAGCCAAACATATGAACGCCGTTCACCGCAGAATGTGATCCAACGAACGGAAAACACCACAAAGTGGGCTATTTTGCCGGCCATCCGTCCTGTCGCCAGGGACGCGCTCGTGACAGTGGGCCGATGAAAAACGGCGCTGCTTTTTCTGTTTTCTCCGCTCACTGACGTCATCAGCCAGGTGATGAATTTCTTTTAGGATCAACAAACTGTTATTGCAGTTCGGTAGGTCAGTTATTCGCCTAATAGCACCAATGTGCGAAACCAGGGGGGAGGGGGGAGGGGTAACGTGAGTCGCATCTCCCAACTTCTTCGGATTTTAACATAAAGGTTATGGGTGTTGCTTGGGAAGAATCACCTTTAGAACATTGTCGCCCACCCCCAACTTTTGGTAGGCGGCGACGGAACTGTTCACTGGCGACGGCACTGCCCACAGGTGAACCAAATTCGCAGTCAATCATCACTAAGGTCATCTTGCGACTTGCGAGTGACATCAATCTCAATTTGTTGGGATAACGGACAAAGTGGCAGTGTGAATCCTCTCTTCTGCTTGTCTGTACCTAAGTGGCCGAAACTAGTAGGTAACTGCCTCGAATATGGACGATCCAACGCACACTTTAGTGCTGGTGGTAGGCCGGGGCATTCCAGGATAGATCGACCCAAAAAGATATCGAAATAACACCCTATATCTCAGCTATCGATAACAGCCCATAATGGTACATAAAACATTTAGAAAAAACATCTCCAATTTTTTACCATCGTAGACTTATGTATCGAATTCGATTCTGGCATGGACAAAGTTCCGAATTTTAAATGGCCACATTATAAAATCACGTGATTTTACCTAATATCACGTGTTGTAATTCCCAAAAATGTGAATTTTCTAAAAGTATTTATATCATATCAATATATGGTTCATGATGATTCTTATGCTATATAAGAATCATCAAATATAAATCATCGATATATATTCTTATGATGATTCCCAGATAAACCCCCCTTATGTTGGGGGTTTATCTGGGGGTTATCTGGGCCGTAGATGCACGTTGTGAAATTTGCTGCCTCGTCCTTCGAATAGTTTTCGAGTTACAGACTCTGGAAACTTTGCAATGTCGTGCAAAACTCTCATTTTCAGCGGGCAATATCTCCCATTTGAATCATGCGAGTCATACAAACATATATATCATAAGAATCATCATGAACCATATATTGATATGATATAAATACTTTTAGAAAATTCACATTTTTGGGAATTAAACACGTGATATTAGGTAAAATCATGTGATTTTATAATGTGGCCATTTAAAATTCGGAATTTTGTCCATGCCAGAATCGAATTCGATACATAAGTCTACGATGGTAAAAAATTGGAGATGTTTTTTTCTAAATGTTTTATTTATAGTTTTGTATTTGGAAAAATAATGGTCACCAGCACGTCTTTGGTAATATCTTTACACGTAATTATGCTAGAGAGCTCAATTCAACGGCACTATGCTTTCCTCGTCGACCTGATTTCAATGATATATAACGTGAGCCTTGTAGTCGTTCTGTGACCTCAAGGTCACGTGACCAGAGGTCACCCGGTGCAGTCCACGTCAGATCGACCAAGACAACACTCTACTTCTCGTATTTCGATGTTTCTACGTGTCGGGGGTTATCTGGGCCGTACATTCACGTTGGGCAATTTTCAGCTTCGTCCGTCGAATGATTCCCGAGTTATAGCCTCAGGCATCTTTTCGATGTCGCGCAAAGCTGTAATTTTCAGCGGGAGATATCTCCCATATAAATAATTATAATTATAGAAACCTA
>JAXIVJ010003526.1:62500-93079 GCA_036785665.1 Chirona hameri
CCTCCCGTAAGTAACAAACTGGGTGGGAAAATGCCCCCAGTGCTCCAAAATGCCCACCCAGTGGCGCGAATTTGCCCACCCAGTTGTAAACTATGAAATTACGGGCATCGTAATCTCCTGTCCCCTCTCGGTGACCAAAAAGCAACAAAAGAACCATTCTGGCATCGGTAGTCAATTTTTCCTGTTTGGAAGCATTTGGATTCGCATGGAAAGACAATAATCACGCTATGCCAAATCGGAGTCAATCACAGAGAAAACCTACGGATTTTAGTCATTATTCTAGTCATTCATTATCATCTGGGTAACCATTACCCAGACAGCTCAGTCGCTGCTATACTAACTGCTGCACTGGACATCCCTCATTACTGTGTGATTTGGGGGATTTCCTGGGTTCAGATATAATATAATATATATAGTAAATCGTGTGCCCGTCATTTTCATTCGTATTTTCGATCTCAGCGCCTTTCCATGGAATACCAATCGAACAGCTCAGGTTTGTTTCACAATGGAAACACAATTCTAAAGAATAGTGTTATCCATGTGAAACCAACCTTCGGTTACGGGTTATTCCAGCAGAGTCAGGTTGGGGGGGCCTCCCCACCCCAATCAGGTTGGGGGGGGGGGGGGGGGGGCTCCGCGCCCCGCTGACGGGGGGCCTCCCCCACCCCAATCCTCCCGGACTTTCTCAATAACTTAAAACCATAACATATATCGACATTGAACTTTCTGTTCCTTATGCTGCATCAATGGGGCACCACAATTGAATCTATTGTAGATGGCGCTGATGATCAACTGCTACCAAGCGGATCGGCGGCTGTGCATCCAGAGTGTAGGGCTCATTGTTTACGGCGGAGTTTTGAAGGGGTTAGAGTGGTACAGATGTGTTCAAACGTATATGAAATGTTGGTGTCTATGAGTGTATTGGAAACCTGAAAGTATGTCTCGCGGAGGTCAATCGTTTGACCTCGGGAGGTCAAAGAGTCCCGCGAGGTCAAATATCGGGCATCGCATAACTTCTTCCCTAAAGTGCTTATCGAAGTCGTTTCAACGGCTAAATATTCCCACCAGCCTATAGATGGTGCACAACGAGTGATCTGACCGCCCCTAGTTACCGGTTGACCTCAGGGCACAACATAAGTTACCATTATGGCCCATGGGAGAATGACGGGGTAACGCATATTTTCCCCCAAGATCACTTAGAGAACCCATTCTACTACCATCGCCTTCCCTTTACCCCACCGAAGGTGCACAATGCAATACTTGACTTATCAAGGTCACCGTTTGACCTCAGGTCACCTGGAAAGGCGCTAATATCCATTTAACGAGCCGTCCAAATACTTATTCGTTGTTTACCGATCGATTGTGTTCAAAGTTGTATTAAATGTTGGTGTCTATGAGTGTATTCGAACCCTGAAAGCATTTATCGCTGAGGTCAATCGTTTGATCTCATGAGGTCAAAGAGTGCTTGTGATGTCAAATCTTGGGTACCGCATAACTTTTTCCATTAAGTACTTACCGAAGTCGTTTCAACGGCTAATATTACAACCAGCCTATGGGCGGTGCACAACGCAAGACTTGACCCCTCCAGGTCACTGTTTGACCCCAGGTCATCTGGAAAGGCGCTAATATAGATTAACGAGCCGTCCAAATACATATTCGTTGTTTACCAACCGATTGTGTTCAAACGTACCTTCGGTGGGTTAAAGGGAAGGCGATGGTGGCAGAATGGTTTCTCTAAGTGATTTCTGTAAAAAGCTTGCGGTACACCGTCATTATCCCATAGGCCATAATGGTAACTTATGTTGTGACCTGCGGTCAACCAGTGACCAGGGGCTGTCAGATCACTGGGTTCAGGGTTCGAATACACTCATAGACACCAACATTTCTTATAAGTTTGAACACAATCGGCCGGTAAACAACGAATACGTATTTGGACGGCTCGTTAAATAAATATTAACGCCTTTCCAAGTGACCTGAGGTCAAACGGTGACCTGGAGAGGCCAGGTCTTGCGGTTTACTTCGGTGGGTTAAACGGAAGGTGATGGTGGTAGAATGGGTTATCTAAGTGATTTGGGGAAAACAATATGCGGTACCCCGTCATCCTCCCATAGGCCATAATGGTAACTTATGTTGTGACCTGAGGTCAACCGGTGACCAGGGGCGGTCAGATAAATCTTTGTGCATCGTCTATAGGCTGGCGGGAATATTTAGCCGTTGAAACGACTTCGGTAAGTACTTTAGGGAAAAAGTTATGCGGTACCCAAGATTTGACCTCGCGGACACTCTTTGACCTCCCGAGGTCAAACGATTAATCTTGGCGAGAAATGCTTTCAGGTTTCGAATACACTCATAGACACCAACATTTCGTATAAGTTTGAACACATCTGTACCACTCTAATCCCTTCAAAACTGCGCCGTAAACAATGCGCCATATCCGCTGACGCACAGACGCCGGTCTGCTTGGTAGCAGTTGAACATCAGCGCCTCTAGCGGCAGGAAATTTATTGTTGTGCCCCATTCTACGTCTTCTCACCAAATGTCAATGAAATTGGTGCAGGACTTTCGGAGATAATGACGTTTTAATGACGCCACGTTATGCCATTTTGGTGGGAAAACGATAAATGTTTGAAAAATCGCAAAAATCGAGTTATAATGCAAATTGAAAATACAAAAGTCAAAAGAAAAGAAATTACATTCTCTGCAACAAAGCTATCTCGAATTTTCAAAGAATTGGGGTTTTGACCCCCCCCCCCCCCAAAAAAAAAAATGTCGGAAAAAATCCACAAAATAAAAGTGTTTGTTAAGATATTCAACAAACCGGAATAAATATTGGAGAACCAAGTATGGATGATACCAAAACCAAATTTCAAAGCAATATCTTTATTTTTTAACTGACTCATGGCTCCCTAAGTATGAGTAACTCAAGACGTCATTGTTTTAAGTTGCGTTTTTTACTTTTACTGAAAAGAAAACACTGGCAAATGCATGTCATCACTGTATTTCTAAGAAAAAAACTGGTCTAGAAACATGCCGTTTTTTATTTAGATTAATCAATTTCAAATTTTGACTGACGACCTTGACCTGAACTTCACCTAAGGCCCATGTTATGAGGTCAGGTTGTTAAAATGGCTACTACTATCGAATTAAACGTAAAAAAAATCTCTAAAACATGTGTCGTATGACTTTTGTAGACATCTTGCCAATAGTGACCTTTTGTGACCTGACCTTGACCTTTGCTTAAAATTTCACTTTCGCTTATGCGGGAGATTCATTATACCTTTGACAGCACTTTGTGCGGTAATAGTCGCAATACAAGGCTTTGAATGGAAAGTATGACCATCAACTCAAATACCTCAATTTTGACCTGCCGTGACCTTACATGTGACCTTATTTTAATAATTTCGTTTATGCATTAGATTCGTCTCATTGAGAGCTTTCGATCACCGCCTTGCGCGTCTCGCTGCGGTCATTGGTTCGGCAGACACGAGGGGGTTGGTAAAATGTACCCCCCAGCGGGGCGCGTTCGGCTGGAAAAAAAGACAAACTGCTGCTGTAGGCGCCAAATGACCATTTGTGGTCGGCACGCTCGAAAACACAAATTATTTTCATGACATTTTTTGTCCATCCAAAGCAGCTAGATTTGCGGACAACGTAAACATGTCTGGTATTAAAGGGAAATATTCACCTTTTGATTTATTTATCTGCATTGTCTGTGAAACGTGTATGGTATCATGTATGTATGGTATCATGTATGGACTATGGTACGGTATCATGTATGGTATCATGTATATCATGTATGGTATTTTGCTATGGCGATGCTAAATCGGGTTCCAAGCTTCTCCGAGAAATATGAAATGTGGATAATTCAGCATGTCATGAACATTATGTCAGAGCGCAAAAGAGAAAGTCCGTTTCAAGATTTATCACGAACTAAATCCACCTAACTGGCACAAAATTGCACAATGTTCTGGTCGCTGAAAACTGTTCAGTCGCCAATCCCTGTTATTCTCTTATTCCTGATGTTACCTCATGCGATAAATAATAGTATACTAATGCTTGCATGCATGGCATGAGTCAAATGAAGGCGGGGTTATTACAAATATGTTTGCCTTATTGGTTGCCTTTTAAACTTTTTGCTACCAGTGAGTTCGTGGGGTCCTTGGCATATCTTGCAACTATTGTGAATCGGGAGAAAAGGCATGGATCGATTCCGAAAAATCTGTTCTATAAATCTGTGTCAAAACCTCCAAATAAGCGATGTCAGTAGACACACTCCCTTTAAAGGGAAATAATGACCCTTTTCCACAAAATGGAGTTAGCACTTGAAATCGGGAGAGGAGATCCAACTTATATGTTAATCTACTCATATTAAGCATTTACATGTCTCTAATAGAAGTTATTTCAATTTGGAAACGCTTAAAGGGAATGTTTCACCTTTGTATTAGTTTTAAACTGAGATAGCCATTATCTTGGACCGTTATTGAAATGTCTAAATTACTAAGGTCATTTTTCCCAAAACTTAACCTTTTTTAAGCAATTCAAGTCAGCCATTTGCAAAATCACTCGGACCGTGCACTCGTGTCGGATGACTTGGATCGCGCGGACTCTCTGAACGAGGCATTTGACGCCAAGTTCACCGATCCGCTTGTGCAAAACTTCCCTGATGCACCGACATTCCTAATCGAGACAATGAGTCAGCTGCATGTCTCTGAGGCGGCTGTGGGAGCTGCGCTGGCGATGGTTAGTCCCAATAAGGCATGCGGGACAGACGACATCAGTGCTTGCATTATCATCGAGTGCGCGGATGAATTAGTCATTCCGCTCACTAAGATATGTAACCTCTCGGTCATGTCTGGTGTCTTCCCTGAGAGATGGAAGCGGGCAAACATTATACAATTATACAAGAAAGGCGACAAAAAAGAGCCTTCAAACTACATATATATTTCCCTGCTTCCTCTCTTCGGGAAGGTATTGTAGCTTGTGTTCGACGAGCTGTTTTATCATGTATCACCGGTTTAGAGCCAGCAGCAGCATAGTTTAATTCTTAGGCTTTGTTTGTTTATTTCGATAATGGACGTGGTGTATGGCATGATGTTATGGTTGAATTGGCACAAAAGCAAAACCAGCGTTCGTGCAGCACGAACTTAAGTGTTTACCTTAAGCACGCGTGGGAGGCCATATCGGACGGATACCAGACGGACGTCATTTACACTGATTATTCGGCCGCTTTCCAGAGCGTCAACCATGCGCTTCTCATTCACAAGTTAAAACACTCCTACCATTTGATGGAGCTCGCACTGAAATGGTTCGTCTCGTATCTGTCCGATAGACGCCAGAGAGTTATCGTCAACGGGAAAACCTCCGACTGGCAACCGGTTTTCTCCGGTGTTCCAGAAGGATCACTATTGGCTCCCCTTCTCTTTCCGATGTTTATTAATGATCTACCGTGCCAAATGGAATCCGGCTGCCTTCTGTATGCCGATGATGTCAAAAATGTTCCGTAAAATCACTACTCCATCTGACGGACTGTTGCTGCAGAGGGATCTTAGCCATCTGGCAGCGTGGTCCGTCAGGTGGGGACTGGCTCTCAATCCTGCAAAATGCAAATAGTTTACGATGACTCTCAGGCGTGCACCCGTCCAGACCAAGCATTTTATCGCTGGTACCGAACTGGAACATGTGAGTAAGATCAGGGACCTGGGTGTAACGCTGGACACCAAATTAACTTTCGCACCACATGCATCGGATGCATGTGGTGCATCCGATGCTTTCGCACCACACAAACCACATACTGTCAACAGGGCCAACCGGGCACTTGGCCTCCTTATCCGCTCTTTCCAAGTAGGTACCAGCAAGTCAAAATTCAACCGAAGCGCAGTACTGGTTGCGTACTTCGCGAATGTGCGATCGATTTTAGAATATTACAGCGTAGTCTGGGCGGGGGCGGCCAACTCCCACAAGGTGCGGGTCGATCGAGTGCAGCACAAGTTCCTCATTTGGCTGCTAGCTCACACTTCCTCCGGACAAACGAATTATCTTTCTTATGGTAGCCTTCTGCTCCATTTCAAAATTCCATCTTTAGCACAACGCAGAGTGCAGCATGACATGCTCTTCCTGGGAAACATTCTGCGGGGGAGAGTGGACTCTCAGGTTCTGCTCAACTCTTTTCCTCTGCACGTGCCGCCTCGATCGACCCGCACCCTCACCCTGTTCGCCGTGCCTCGAGCTCGAGTCAGAACTATCGAATCAGGGATGTTCTGCAGGACCCCTAAAGCCATGAATGTTTTCTTGGCCAGTCATTTGAAAGTAGACATATTTCATGACAGTTTTGGCGTTTTAGAGCTCTCGTGATCAGGTACGTTTTAACCGTGTAGTCATCATCACTTCGTCCATCATGTCATTCATCTTCTACTTTTAGAACGACTTTAGGCTGTGATATATGTGTTGTGTTTCATGTCTTTTATCTTTTTGACTTCGCCTGTCAGTGGAGTATGACTCTGTTGGCGATGAAAGCAAATAAACAAATACACAAAATGACTCTAGGCTGGTACAGCCGCTGATTGGCTGGCAGCCACTTTTTCAGCCAATCCCACATTGTCAGCCAAACAGCGGCGGTCTATAGCTCAATAATGACGTCATTCGCCGAAATCTAAAAACAAATAATTTGTATAAAGTTAAGTGACCTTTCGAGTGAACAAATATCACCATCGTTTTCAGCAGCACTTACTTCATTTGTTGTACTACCACCAGCGTATACTTGACAACTTTCAGAACTTTTAATTGTTTCAAACGTTATTCTGAGCATAATTATTATACAAAGTAGAAAAACCCATCAGGGGCGTAGGGAGGATTTCGCCCAGGAGGGGAGGGGGAGGGAAATGGGATCAGAGGGGCCCTCGTAGTCAAGAGGGCCTACATAATTTAAACAGTACAGAATGTTGTATGTTGTAAAACAACGATAAATAAGTTTTTGACAACGAAACAACAGTGTATTTGTATTTTTTGGGAGTCAAAAACTCAACATTTCGAACATCCGAGATCGCTATTTTGAATATAATGTCATTTACTTTCTTTCGACATTTTGTATTTGCAATTTGCTTCAAAACTCGAATTTCTACAATTTGTCAAACATTTATTGTTTTCCACCAAAAATGACATGACATGACGTGATTAAAAGTTATTATCTCCCAAAGTACTGCACTATTTTCATTGAAATGCTCTGATAAGACGTAAAATTGATGCATCATAATGTACTGAAAGATTGACATCGATATCTATCATTGTTTTCAAGTTATTAAGAAAATCCGGGAGGGGTAGATTCTGCCACCTCCAGCGGGGCGCGGGTTAATGAAAATATTATCCTGAATCTTCTTCAATTCGGATTCAGGAAACAACACACTACGTACATGCCGATTGTGCACATGTACGATGAGGTTACAAAATCTCTACAATGTAACGAAGTAGCATGCTCCTTATATCTTTATTTACAGAAAGCTTTGTATACCGTTTGCATATACATTTTCTTGAAAAAACACCACATTATGATACGAGGGGTTTTTACAACACGATAGTCATATCTTAACACGAGCCCTGGAGGGCCTCTGATAATTACACACCCAGAAGGGGCGGCGGATTCCGCCCCCCCCCCCCCCCCTAAAATCTCGAAAACCACGCAACGTAGCGACAAGCGGAAAACGACGTTAGATAGCTCGAGACAAGCTCTATCAAATGTTTATCTGTCTTCTTTTTTTAGGTCCGGTTAATATTGAGGTCACCAGAGGTCATCGAAGGTTAGATTTTCCAGTTTTAGGACTTCGCTCCAGAAGCCCCCAAATATATCGGGAACTATGATAGCTAGGAACAAACGGGAAAAAAACAATCGATCGCTCTTGAAATATGTAATCGCCATTTATGTCCTCAAATTTGAGCTCAGGTCAATATTGTAGGCTCCAGAGGTCATCAAATATAAGAAGAAGACAAATGTTTTTGGCAAAACAGTTTTTCGCAAATAACTGTTTACCTAATGAAGATAAGGCACTATTTTTTTACGCCATCGTGTTTGTCTCGTCAAGGTGCTTCTAATTCAAAATTGTAGAAGGAAGAGAAACATGTTAACATGTTTTTTTTCTTCTCTCAAATAGAAATTTTCCGCTCGGGGTCGCTCAGGAAAGTACGGGCCAACGTGTTTGTCCGGATGTGTGTCCAGACGAGATCTTTGGCCACCTCTGCAGGTCAACACTGCGGTTATTGGTTCGGAAGATAACTAGGTGGCGAAAAACGCCCCCCCCCCCCCCCAGCCAATGGCGTTCGGCTGAGACCCCAGCCATTCCCGGGTTAATACTCGTACATTGTCAAAGTCTTGTACTCCTCTCAGACGTTACTAGCATGCACTGAAAAACAATGAGAACTTTTACTGGTCTTCCTTCGAGAGCCTCACCGGCGCTCGACCGGCAGGCCACCTCTACCACCACAGGACCTTCTAAAGTACAGCAGACGCCCTCTACAGATCGGCAGGGGACTCTAAATGCCGACAGAGGGCCCTCTACAGATCGGCAGAGCCCCCTAAAGGCCAACAGAGGGCCCTCTACAGATTGGCTGAGACACTCTGCAGATCTACTGGGCCCCTAAAGGCTGGAAGATGGCCCTCTACAGGTCGTCAGGGCCCTCTAAATGACGGTATAGTCTCTCTGCAGATTGGCAGGGCGATCTACAGATCGACAGGGCCCTCTAAAGGCTGGCAGGGCCCTCTAAATGCTGGCAGAGGCCCTCTTCAGATTGGCAGGGCGATCTATAGATAGGCAGGGCCCTCTAAAGGCCGGAAGGGCCCCTAAAGGCCGGAAGGCCCTCTATAGGCCGGCAGAGCTATCTAAAGGCCGGCAGAGAGCCCTCTATAGATTAGCTAAGACACTCTGCAGATCGACAGGGCGCCTAAAGGCTGGAAGTCTACAGGTCGGCAGGGCCCTCTACAATATACATGATGGATGGCCCTCTAAAGGCCGGCAGAGGGCCCTCTACAGATTGATTGGGACACTGCATATCAACAAGGCCCCTAAAGGCGGACAGATGGCCCTCTAAAGGTCGACAGGGCCCTCTAAATGCTGGCAGAGGCCCTCTTCAGATTGGCAGGGCGATCTATAGATAGGCAGGGCCCTCTAAAGGCCGACAGGGCCCTCTAAAGGCCGACAGGGCCCTCTAAAGGCCGGCAGGACCCTCTAAAGGCTGACAGGGCCCTCTAGAAGCCGGAAGAGCCCTCTGAAGGCCGAAAGGGCACTCTAAAGGCAGGAAGAGCCATCTTAAGGTGGGCAGGGGGCCCTCTATAGATCGGCTGGGCACTGCAAATCAAAAGGACCCCTAAAGGCTGGAGGAGGGCCCTCCTCTGCATGCTGGCAGGGTCATCTAAAGACCGGCAGAGGGCCCTCTACAGATCTGCAGAGTCCTCTAAAGGCCAGCAGAGGGCCCTCTACAGATTGGCTGGGATACTCTGCAGATCAACAGGGCCCATAAAGCCTGGAAGAGGACCCTCTACAGGTTGGCAGGGCCCTCTAAAGGCCGGCAGAGGGCCCTCTCCAGATCGGCAGGGACCCTCTACAGATCAGCAGGGCCCTATAAAGGTCAGCAGAAGGCCCTCTACAACCGACAGTGCCCTCTAAATGCCGGCAAGGGGCCGTCTGCAGATCGGCAGGGCCCTTTAAAAGCTGGTAGAGGGCCCTCCCAGCACTGGCTGGGGCTCTTTTGTACGTATTTACATATACACGCCTTTAACAGACAAGCAAGTGAGCTGTTATTGATTCGTGTTACGATTTTTTAGGTTCGTGGGCGTTCTTTTATGCGACGTAAGGCGTTTTGCGGGCGCCTGGCACCATCCAAAACACTGGGGCCTTCGGCCCCAGGGGGCCCTCGCTCGGTCGCCATGGGGGCCCGCCTGACCTCCAGGGGGGGGGGGGGGGGGGGCATGACGCGCTCGCCCCCCTCTTTGCCTACGCCCTTGTGCATGCATCAATTTCATGGATAGCATTAATTGATGCAAGCATTTTATTATTTAATAATGAAAGTATGTTATTAGCGTGCACCTACTAATGTGATAGCATACTTCTTTGCATGCAGTGCTAGCGAATAACAAAATAACAGCATTTGCGATATGAAACTGACGTTTAGTGCTGTCTGCTAGTGTCTGGCGCCATGGGAAGCATGCTTTCAGCTTTGATGTGCATTCTATTGCTGGCTGGAGCTCAGGATCACGTGATATCGATCGTTAAACATACAACCAAGCCACGGTTGATATAGCAACACCGATGTATTCGCAGTCAAACCTAAAATGAAGCACCACGTCCGTAAGAGAGGGCAAACGCGCGTCCTAGAGTACGGTCGTGACACCAAAATATGATTCGTGATGAGGTAAAAATGTTATATATGTTTCCCAACAAATTACTATTGTGACAATATGCTTTGCCATCGTGCGTTCGCGTGTGTGCTGTATTGTATTGTATTGTATTACACATTAAAACACCCCCCAATATATAACAGGCCATTCCGAGTGTCGAGTCAAGGCTATAGGAAAGGACATGTTAAAAAGACACTTAGCATACAACGCACATTAAGATCAACCACTATATTTAATGAAAACACACAGTCACACACGCACACTCCAGACATCATACAACTATAGTTGTAATTCAGACACAGCCAGCTCTTAAACTCGCCTAACGCCAACTCCTGAACCTCCAGCGGCAGCCTGTTGTTAAGTTGCGCCGTGCGGAATAGGAAGCGCCGCCTATTTGCTCCCGTTCTTCCACTGTTGCCACCACGTTTGTCGGTCATGCGTTAATGTGCTTGATGTGTGCGTCTGCTGTTTTTCAGGACAAGAACTATTTGTTAATATCGGCGTCGGACACTCCGCAGCAGAACCTCGTGTCTTACATTCCCCGTTGCAATGACTTCATACACTCTGCGCGGCAGGCCGGTGGCAGCGTCCTCATACATTGGTCAGTACAAACAGCATCAGAAACATCATCATTTAAGCACTCAGCTGAACGGGCAAAATAGTCAACAATAAGTTACCATTCTGAGAATGCTTGCTAGTTGAACACAAAGCCATTCAGCAACGTGCTTGCTTATTTCAGCGGAGGACTTTTATGTGGGCTTTATGGAGGAATGATTGTATGTTAATTTGGCGGTATCACATGATATCGAACATCGGGTAGCAGGGCCTCCTGTAAGATATTTGCACAGGGGGGGGGGGGGGGGGGGGCACACATATTGTTCGATGAGGGGCAGCCATCTCCCAAATCGTGCAGTATTTTCGAGTTTCATTATTATACAATATGTTTCTCGAACAGGACAATAATTGTATGTAACATGATGTATTGCAATAATTATATCTGGTTTTAAGTCATATAAAGAGATGTGGATAACAGAAGATGGGCGTGGAATGCCTTAAGCTTTAAAAGAATACACGACGAAGGCACGCGAATTTTTCCCTTGCCTAATTGTCCAAATTTTATGTTTTGAATCGGTTCACTTTATGTTCATTTTCGTATTACGTATTGTTGTGATTTTGCTTTTTCTCTGGTTCGTGTTCCTGTTATCATCCTAAATGACGTATTCTCTTTTATGGTTAATTGCACGTGTTATTAATTCTCAGAAATTATCGATACCCATTGTATAAAACAAGAGTGAGAATAAAGAATTAGCAACCAAGGCATAATTCATATATGCCTTCTCATGTTTTGTATCATTGCGACCATTTATTTCCCGTGTGAAAATAGGTACCTATAATAGTTATTTATGTAATTTGTGTTAATCTTGTACGTCATTTAAAGCAAAATGCTGATAATACACCATATAACAGACACAGCACGGGGTAACTCATCTGAGCACAGCGAAACTGGTCCAGGTATCCTAAATGCCAGTTGCTGGGGTATTTTCATAACGCGACCTAATGCAGGGTGCCATGTTTGTCCCTCGCATATCTCCGGATCTAATAGCCCGATTATGAAAACTATAGAAACTGAAACGGCATTCGATACATCTGAGAAAAAAAATGTATCCAGGGAATTAATTTCTGTTGGCATCCGGGCCACTGATGACTTCACAAGTTAGATAACAAAAAAGTTGTTATCCCATGTCATGAAGGTCTTGTACGCAGTATTGTATAGTATTGTATTACACATTACCCCCCCCCCCCCCCCATTAGGCACAGGCCATTCCGAGTGTCGAGTCAGGGCTATAGGAAAGGACATGTTAAAAAGACACTTAGCATACAACGCACATTAAGATCAAAAACACTATATTTAATAAAAACACACAGTCACACACACACACTCCAGACATCATACAACTATAATTGTAATTCAGACACAGCCAGCTCTTAAACTCGCCTAACGCCAACTCCTGAACCTCCAGCGGCAGCCTGTTCAGTTGCCGGTTTTGGACAGCCAGGTTTTGGACAAACTAACGCATTATAGGAAGAGTCGGTGATTCATAAATCGATATGGTTTTTTGCGTTTGACATTTCTGATACCATTTGAGTTTTTAATGACCTTTGTTCAGGTCAAGACCATCTTTGAACACGAGGTCAAACGGCTAATTACGGTCATCAGGCGTTGCACTACATGTTTATGGGCTTGTCTTTCGTCTTGAATGCGAAACACGATCTTAGAACATTGCTGTGTTTCATAATAATTTACTTACGAGGCTAAAATAAATGGCATAGGTAAAGCATAGGTACTTAACCCTATTAGTGGTAGGCTCCTGGCTAGTGGCACCCCTATTAGTGGCAGGGGGGGGGGGCGGATTCCGCCCCCCCCCCCCCCGAGATATCGAGATCTACCCGTCCGATTCTAAAAAATCAAACGGTGTTTGATTCCCCTCAAGACGATCTACATTTCTAACAAATAAGCAATCCGACATTTTTTGTAGAGGGCAACAGGGGCAAAAACTACAAATATTAGAGGTATTTGTGATCCAACACAGCTGCCATGTTTATCAACCGATTTTAACGCAACCAATGGGGATCGATAGAGAATGAATTTGATTTTGATATATCGTGGTGACTCTGGAAAATTTCAAAAATTATAGGCGTGTGCAGGTCACTCAATATGGGGGTGAAGTAAATACGTAATACACCCGTTTTTTTATGTTTTTATTAATGAAATGGTGTGTTATTGTGACATTAGACAAAACGGTAATAAAACATATTTTGTTTTGCCATAGCCGGTACCAGGTTAGTGACAAAGGAGGTCAAATAGAGAAAGTATTAACGCAGGCAAGTTGCTACCCAGCACTATAAATAAGTTACTGATCGTAGACAGTTCCTTTTGCATGTTGAACTTCATCATAGGCGTGCGTATCCAGGATCCAAACTGGGGAAGTGCAAGACCTTTTGATAGCTATATTATCCGCTATAATGATACTAACTAGTCAACAGTGACTATTTCACCTACAGCTTCAATTCACATTGGTTACCCCCCCCCCCCCCTTTTACCCTACCTGGACTCGCCCATTATCTTATAATCGTCCGTAGAGGGCTCGTATAATCCCTCTGGTGCGATTTTCAACCGAAAACTGCAGTATGTTATGACATTGTATGCCCATGCATCTTAGTTTCCTTGCAATAATATGCCCCCCTTTCTTCCATTCCTGAGCCTCGGCAAAAAAAACCTCGCCGGACCTCATATGTGCATATCATTACAAACTAGCCGTTTATTGCGCCATAATCGCTGGCATATCGTCATCACCATGCCAGTCACCCCCTTTGCATGTGCCTGAACACGCCCCTGCAACTCTATATGTAATAAATTATGCAAATAATGGAGGAGAAGTTATTTTTACATCTTGATAGCTATAAATGCCCCTTACATCGCTCTATTGACTTCCCGCCAAGCGTTGCATACTTCCTGGAAACCTCCCCTTTTCAAGTCCCTGAAACCGCCTCTGCCATACAATTGTTATGATATTTTATTAACATCAACCAATTTGCACTTGTTTCAATCACCGTAACCCCATGTAACTCCTTCATACTTGAGGCAGAAGAAACCGTGAAGATCGCATTTCCGTATTATCGCCAAATGTCGCCGCAGAACCCTCCCAAAACCGTGCCCTGGAACCGCCTCTGTTCAAGTTAAGAACTCCAAATTTTGACTATGTGGAAATCTGTTTTGGGAAAAGTCCCAAAATTGCATGGGCCTGCTCCCAGCCGTTCAGGAGATATCTGTGAAAAACATGAGGGGGTGGAATCCCCCTGCCACTAATAGGGTTAATAGCTCAAAAAGTGGACTCATTTTTTTACTTGAAAAGTCATAAGTCGGTTAGTTTTAAAGATACGACTTCTTGTCTTTTACGCACGTCCACCGTGCATGTCACCATCATATATATTATAATTATATCTTAAGGTTTTTGAAGTCGTCATAAGCTTATATTTGTAATGAATTGTTTATATTTTTCGGAATTTTATACAACCAAAAATTCAAAATCAGAGATAGTAGATTGACATGCAGGTCTGTGGTGATTTATTCGACATCTCAAAATTGAATCGAGAGCGCCCTTGCCAGGCCTGAGATGGCCACTGGCGGATCCGAAACGGTTTAAAGTTGGTTTTCGGTGCAAATAACAAAAAGTTTTACACAATGAAAACAACTCATCAGATTTGGTTAATGTATGCGTCAGTTTTAACTTCAGGTTTTAACTTTGAACGCTATTGTTCCATCAGATATTGAACGGTTGAATCCAAACGAGCAAGTAGAACGAGCTGAATTGCCACTGGAAAAGACGGCGTCGATTCTGAGGTGTCCAGGGAAATATCGCAAACTCAGTCATGGTCATGGCTGTCATCGGAATTAATCCATACGGTCGTTGGCTGCCGACATTTCAAACGAACAAGGATTCGAGCCTGGGCAAGCCAGAAATGCTCAGTGTTTGTCAGAGTGTATCTGTATTATAAAACGCACAGGGGACACACAAGTAGTCCGGCGGGCAGGGGACTAGTGGATCAGGGTAGTCTCCGCATGTGGTATGTTTGCTGCAGAGGTAGGGGTTAGCAATCAGCACCTACTATCAAATCATTATTCCCAAGACAGGTGTTACAGTGTGCAGGGTGCTGCCAGCAACGTGGCTTGGTTGCGGCAATAATATCAGGCTGGGGCTGGGCTTAAATTGAAATGGGACGCCGGTCAGGCCAGACATCTGAGGCTATAGCATATCATATAGCGTTAAATTATGGCACACACGTCAATGGAGCAGTGTGAGGGCAAGGGAGCAGTGTGAGGGCAAGGGAGCAGTAAGAGGCCAAGGGAGCAGTGTGAGGGCAAGGGAGCAGTGTGAGGGCAAGGGAGCAGTGTGAGGCCAAGGGAGCAGTGTGAGAGCAAGGGAGCAGTGTGAGGGCAAGGGAGCAGTAAGAGGCCAAGGGAGCAGTGTGAGGGCAAGGGAGCAGTGTGAGGGCAAGTGAGCAGTGTGAGGGCAAGGGAGCAGTGTGAGGGCAAGGGAGCAGTGTGAGGGCAAGGGAGCAGTGTGAGGGCAATGGAGCAGTGTGGGGGCAAGGGAGCAGTGTGAGGGCAAGGGATCAATGTGAGAGCAAGGGAGCAGTAAGAGGGCAAGGGAGCAGTAAGAGGGCAAGGGAGCAGTGTGAGGGCAAGGGATCAATGTGAGAGCAAGGGAGCAGTAAGAGGGCAAGGGAGCAGTAAGAGGGCAAGGGAGCAGTGTGAGGGCAAGGGAGCAGTGTGAGGGCAAGGGAGCAGTAAGAGGGCAATGGAGCAGTGTGAGGGCAAGGGAGCAGTGTGAGGCCAAGGGAGCAGTGTGGGGCCAAGGGAGCAGTGTGAGGGCAAGGGAGCAGTAAGAGGGAAAGGGAGAAGTGTGAGGGCAATGGAACAGTGTGAGGGCAATGGAGCAGTGTGAGGGCAAGGGAGCAGTGTGAGGGCAAGGGAGCAGTGTGAGGGCAAGGGAGCAGTGTGAGGCCAAGGGAGCAGTGTGAGGCCAATGGAACAGTGTGAGAGCAAGGGAGCAGTGTGAGGGCAAGGGAGCAGTGTGAGGGCAAGGGAGCAGTGTGAGGGCAAGTGAGCAGTGTGAGGGCAAGGGAGCAGTGTGAGGGCAAGGGAGCAGTGTGAGGGCAAGGGAGCAGTGTGAGGGCAAGGGAGCAGTGTGAGGGCAAGGGAGCAGTGTGAGGGCAAGGGAGCAGTGTGAGGGCAAGGGAGCAGTGTGAGGGCAAGGGAGCAGTGTGAGGGCAAGGGAGCAGTGTGAGGGCAAGGGAGCAGTGTGAGGGCAAGGGAGCAGTGTGAGGGCAAGAGAGCAGTGTGAGGGCAAGGGAGCAGTGTGAGGGCAATGGAGCAGTGTGAGGGCAAGGGAGCAGTGTGAGGGCAAGGGAGCAGTGTGAGGGCAAGGGAGCAGTGTGAGGGCATGGGAGCAGTGTGAGGGCAAGGGAGCAGTGTGAGGTCAAGGGAGCAGTGTGAGGGCAAGGGAGCAGTGTGAGGGCAAGGGAGCAGTGTGAGGCCAAGGGAGCAGTGTGAGGGCAAGGAAGGAGCAGTGTGAGGGCAAGGGAGCAGTGTGAGGGCAAGCGAAATTTGAATCATGCGAAACTTGCTGGTGTTGGTATTACGCCTCGTACGCGCCTCGTAGTCTCCAACCACTCGATGGGCCGTGAATAACCTTAGAAAACTGTCCGAGTCACGGAACGCTGTCGCCCTGTGGGAAGCGCCGGAAGTCTAGAGCATGTTACAACGTTGCCAGTTTACGGGGCGAGATATTATCCTTAGGACTATCGGGATATTATTATATGTTATTATCCCATTACTATCGAGATATCGCAGAGCTGCTGCGGGCAGGTGCCGGCCCCGAACCACTCACCAATGACAATAAAATACTAATTTGAGGAAGGAATGCTGGCACGTCGCCTTCCCGTTGTGTACTTACAACTTCGCTGTCTTGATGTATCCCAGTAGGCTCGGCCATGCCCGCCTCCGTGCGGTGCAGCGCCCTTATCGCTACTTACTTGCCTCCGGTTGGTAATAGGAGGCGCAACCACCGGCAGCTGGGGCCACCCGCTAGCGCGCCGTGTTAATGTGCACAGTGCATTGCACGCTTCATGCGTGAATCAACCAATGTGGGTGATGACTGGACAAACGGAATCCATACCCTACTTTATTACACCTACACATAAACCGTTGGCACCATAAGATGTACTGTTCCGCATCTGGGCTATGACGCGCCGCAGTTGCCCCGGTGTAACCGGCGACACCTGGAATCGGCCGGTGGCCACGCGCGGCAGGCGCACCGCCAGCTCTGGGCCTGAGGAGTCCGCCTGTCGGGCGGGGCGGTACCAATACCGGCGAAGAACTGGTTCACAGTTCCGCGTCCGCGTCAGAAGACAACCTGGTCGGCGCAGGAGACACCCCCCGCGCAGGCTGCGCGGGCACAAGAGGGAACTGCTGCGGGCCTTTCTCGGAGACCGAGCTAGGCACTCAAATGCGGAGGCTACGAAACAAGAAGGCCCCTGGACCCGGCATCTGCGCGGAGCACCTGAAGCACCTCGGCCCAGTCGCCAAGACACTGCTCCTGCGCCAGATCAACCAGTCCTGGCTGAGGAGGGGGGAGGGGGTACCGGCAGACTGGCGGAGAGCCGTCATCGTACCGATTCACAAAGCCGGAAGGACCCCAAGCTGGTCACCAGCTACCGGCCCATCGCCCTGACCAGTCATCTGGCGAAGCTGGTCAACAGCTACCGGCCCATCGCCCTGACCAGTCCTCTGGTGAAGCTGGTCAACAGCTACCGGCCCATCGCCCTGACCAGTCATCTGGCGAAGCTGGGGGAGAGACTGATGTCGGCTCGGCTGACCCTCATGACCGAGAAGCAGGACCTGGTCCCACCGGAGCAGGTCGGCTTTCGCCGGGGGAGATCCGCGGAGGAGAACCTGGCCCGGCTGATCCAGACCACCCAAGACGGCTGGAACAGACCTAAGCCCGGGGACGACCGGTGGACGGCGTCACGGCCGACAAGTTTGTCCTCGTCGCGTACGATTTCAGCCGTGCTTACGATGTAAAGACATAAGACATAAAGACATAAAGAAAAGTGCAACAAAGAGCCTCTTGGGCCCATCCGAGGTTGCACCCCCCCCCCATCCCCCCCCCTCCACCAGTCTCGCCCCTTCAAATCACCTTACTCTACCTGCATAAAAGAAGGCTAATCCCACGAGTATTTATGAACTAATCCCTTCTCTGTAAAGTATTTATCTAATCTAATTTTGAAGGAAGCAAGTGTCACTGCATCAGCGACATCCCCTGGTAGCATATTCCAATGTCCTACAACCCTTCTACTGAAAAATGACTGTCGTAGCCTAGTCCTACTTTGTTTCATAATGAGTTTATGCTGATGACCTCTACCTCGATTTTCCCTATTGAACTCAAACATACCCTTTAAATATCCAGAATGCTGACTATTTACAAATTTGAAGACTTCAATTAGATCTCCTCTTAGCCTTCTATATCTAAGTGAAAACATACCCAATTTCCTTAATCTATCTTCATAAGGTAAACTACCAAGACAATTAATCATTTTTGTTGCCCTTTTTTGAACTCTTTCTAACAACCAGCAATCTTTCTCATATGTTGGAGACCAGGCTTGTACACAATACTCCAAATGTGGTCTAACGTATGCACAATACAGTTTTGTTATTACCTTTTCACTCTTGTAGGAAACATTTCTGTTAATGGCCCCTAGCATTCTAAGTGCCTTTTTCCTAGCTTCTACAACCTGGTCTGACGCTGATAGTCTATTGTTTACCACGACACCTAAATCTCTTTCCTTTTCAATGATCGACCATCGGATGCTGAGGCTGAAGCTGATGAGGCTGGGCCTGCCCACCTGTCTGGTGCGCTGGGTCTGGGCTTTCCTCCGTGACCGACGGGCGTCTTTGGAGGTGAACGGAACCCGGAGTGCCGAGCGCATCTTCCGTGCCGGCCTCCCGCAGGGCAGCGTCCTGGCGCCGACGCTCTACACGCTGTGGGCTGCCGACCTCGTGCGGGAGCTGATGGACACACCGGGGACTACGGTCTACATGTACGCCGATGACACGGCTACTCTCAACAGCGGAAGCTCGATTGAGCTGGCACGAGCGAGAGCTCAGAAGTCGGCCGACATAATCTCTTCCTGGGCGGTGTGGTGGAAAATGAAGGTGGCAGGTGAGAAGACGCAGACCATCGTACTGTCGCAATGGGCTCGGGACGCGAAGAACATCACGGTGAAGGTTGCCGGGGTGCCGGTGGAGGCCGGGCCCCGGCTCCGCCTCCTCGGGGTCACGTTCGACCGCCTGCTACACTTCGGCCCCCACTGCGCTGAACTCCGCCGCAAGGTCAGACCGCGGACCGCTCAGCTCAGGAAGCTGACCGGCAGAGCATGGGGACTCTTCGAACAACAACTACGCACCATCGCCAACGGCTACGTCCGGGGAGCGCTGGAGTACGCCGCTTCCGCCTGGCTCCCAGCAGCATCCCCCACTCACGTGGAGATCATCGACCGGGAGCTGCGCGCGGCCGCCAGAGTGGTTACGGGCTGCGTCGCCTCCATCCCCATCCACGCTCTCATGTCTGAGGCCGGGATGACGGACGCCCAGTCCCGACGAAAAGTCCTCGCCACTAGGATGGTCGGCCTCGCGGCGTCCCTGCCGGAGGGAGGCCCGCTGAGGTCCATCGGCGAGTCGAACCCACCAAGATGCCTCAGCACTACGAGTGGGTGGAGGGAAGTGGCCGGATTTGCCCTGACCATGGCCGACGCGCGGGACGTGCCGAGTGAAGCTTGCCTTCACCACACCATGTCACCTTGGAGCGACAGCGCCGCCGTCTGCTTCCACCTGGATCTGGGCCCTCAAGCCCAACGGAGCGCCTCGAAGGCGGTCCGCCGTCCGGCCGCCGAGAAGCGTCTACAGGAGCTCCCAACGAAAACGATCTGGGTGTGGACGGATGGATCGGCCGACGCCGGCGTCGCCAACGGCGGCGGTGGCGCGCTGGTCCTCCCCCGGACGGGGACGCGCGGGAGATCCGCGTCCCGGCCGCGTCCCGGCCGCGATCGGCTGGCCGCGTCTGTTTCAGCACGCGCGTGAAGCTCACCGTGCTGCTCGCGGCGCTGGAGGCGGTCCTCGAGCTGCCTCGCCACGAGGGCCTGCCAGTGGTCGCCTGCCTTGATTCAAAGGCAGCGCTGTTACTGCTATCTGGAGGCGCGGCGGCGCAGATCTCGGCGATGGGGTCCAGAATCTGGACGCAGCTCCGTAGGCTGGAGGCTTCCGGATGCGCCGTGCACCTTCAGTGGGTGCCAGCCCACTGCAGCCTACCGGACAACGAGAGTTCGGACATCCTGGCAAAGGAGGCGGCCACGCTCCCTCAGATGACGACGCCAGTCGACGTCCGCACTCTCACCCGAACTGTGTCAAGGACCGCCAGGAGAAGCTGGCAGGCTGGCTGGCCGGACGGATGGCATCGGTCCAACATGGGGGACCGCCCCCCCCCCCCCACCCCCCCACCCCCCCCCCCCCCCCACCAGTCCGTTCCAGTGGACGTTCACCAGCTCCAAGCGGGACACTGGGACGCTCGGAGCAATACCTCCACCGAATCAGGCAGCGGCGACCATCACACCTCTCCCAGTGGTGAACGAACTCTTGCAATACGCCCGGCTGAGGCGTCAATCGGCACCCCCCCCCCCCCCTCCCGCATGAGTATTGCGACACCTCGACACCCCATGCAGCGGTGACGAACACACAATGCGATGGTGGTTGACACTGACACACCACGCAGGTGTCTGCAATGTGTGTAGATAGTGAAGCATCAACAATGACACCCCATGCATGAGTAAATTTCCAAATTAACCCCTGTGGCAGGAGTTGACACCCGGGTCGTGTGTAGCGATTTTGTGAGTGTAGGCAACTATTGGGTCTGCCATTTTTGAGATAGCTACATTTTATTTCAGTGTGGTAATTCGACAGAAGAGACCAAAATATATTGTAAATTGATCGCACTTTACATATAAACATTCCTACCCAGAGATATTTCAAGTTAAAGTTGGTAAGCGTTTTTCACTTATAACGACCGGTACTGTCAAGTACGTGGTAACGAATTTCGGTTTCCCATCCAATTCCGGGCTTCTTCCGTACGGTTTATTTGTTTACGAAATGGTGTGAAAAATATCACTCGCTGTCACTGTCTATGATAAATATCAGTGTCTGTCAAAATATCACTCTCTATCACACTCGGTTGTGATTATGTGACCAGCCATCCTTTACCATCAACAAACAGGGAATAAAAAGGTAACCAAATTAGCAGTTAACTTATGCACCCAACGACGGCCTATAGTTAGTGGTTGCGACCCTCATTTTTTTTTAAAGAAAAAAAAAACAATTGTTATGGCTCATTTATTTTCACCATTAGAAGTTTGTATAATTTGTATATGGCTGTATATAATACAAGGCTTCAGCTTATCAATACAAACAACCACTTTTTCACACACACACACACACACACACAAAATCAACAATAAAAAAGTGGCAATGAAATCGGAAGTTCATTTATGCACCCAACGGCGACCTATTTAGTGTCGGAGATTTGTTTCAGGGACCAATCAGAGACATTGCCACGCTTTTCAGCGCACTTACTCCATTTGTGGTCTTATGACTTGTTTACAAATCAACATTTCATCAAAAGAAATAAAATAAAAAGATATGTCACACCAGATATAGTGATCGATCATACCGTTCATCACCATATATATGTACATATTTTTTTAAATAATTTCCCAAAATTTAATTTTCGAAATAGAAAAGATGTTATTTCACTTATAAATTGAGATGCGATTAATTTGATACCATACATGTGTCATATAATAATGCAGATAAATAAATCAAAAGGTCAATATTTCCATGTTTATTTGTATTTCGTTGCTGGTTAATTTGGCTTATTTTATTATGTTATGCCTGTTATTCTGCCGCCGCATTTCGGGTCACTCCCGCCTCCCTCGCCAGTATTGTCGAAATTATATTCTGAGGTCGAGCGCATCCAGAAATGTCTGGCTTAGATATTCTGAGGAGCATGACGGGCGATGACGTCATACGTCTCTGACGTCATGCGCCAGTTAAGCTCAGGCTACACTACAATTTGCTCAAACGCTTCTTCATTCATCTTCCGCCACGATACTCAGCACAAATTATTCAAGTTTAGGTCTAGTATAGACCACAATACGCGAAATCAAGCAAAATGATAAAAACCCTGCAACACGCAATCTCGGAAAACACGACAGCAAGTTCAGAATTTTGGAACTTTTCATCGTTCCGTCCGCGACGTGTCTGCGGAATTTCCTTGACGTTTCATCCGGGATCTGCGTGATGTACCAGTGTAGCTCACCCAATGCATTTACTATCAGCTGAACTTGCTCTGTCACGCAAATCCCGACAACACGGATAACACTCACGTGATTTTCAGGAAATCACCCATAGTGTAGCCTGGGGTTTAGCCTCCGCCCAGCTCAGTACGCCTTACTGCGCATGCGCAGTCGAAGATTCTTAGATGCCGAACACCCCTCTGGCTAAAACTTAAATTGTTATGTAGGTTGTTTGGCTTCCAATAAATGTTTGTTGTTGTTGTTGTTGTTGTAGGTACCGAGTTGAACGTTAAAGTGTATGAAGCTGCATTATTTGCAGGTCTGCAGATGCTGCATTTTCTACATGCTTTTATGTTGTATTATACTTTTGTATTAGCTGTATTGTCTGTATTATACTCTTACTTGGATCTGAGCCATTTCAAGCACAAATGCATGAAATGCATTATCTCAGCTTAAATTGAAATTTGCGTTTGTTTGATTTATTGGAGCTATGCGAATTAGCTCCGTTTTTCTTCTATTTATTAACAAACACAATTAATTGAATGCAGGTGCTTTATCGCAAGAGATGTTAAGACGCATCCTGCAGGGCATGTGATAATTACATCCGCGGGGGGAGGGCTGATTGACCACCAATTCGTACGACAGGACGTTGCGTTTGTAAACTACCTACAAGTGCAAATGTCATAGCCCTAGGCCAAAGAATGCCGATCATGAATCAGCTGGCAACAAGATCACTGGGGAATTGTGAATTTGTCCAGCACTATAATGCAGTGGCGACAGGGACGCAGGCACTATAATGCAGTGGCGACAGGGACGCAGGCACTATAATGCAGTGGCGGCAGGGACGCAGGCACTATAATGCAGTGGCTACAGGGACACAGGTACAATAATGCAGTGGCGACAGGGACGCAGGCACTATAATGCAGTGGCGACAGGGACGCTATAATGCAGTGGCGACAGGGACACAGACACTATAATGCAGTGGCGACAGGGACGCAGGTACTATAATGCAGTGGCGACAGGGACTCAGGCACTATAATGCAGTGGCGACAGGGACGCAGACACTATAATACAGTGGCGGCAGGGACGCAGGCACTATAATGCAGTGGCGACAGGGACGCTATAATGCAGTGGCGACAGGGACGCAGACAATATAATGCAGTGGCGGCAGGGACGCAGGCACTATAATGCAGTGGCGGCAGGGACGCAGACACTATAATGCAGTGGCGACAGGGACGCTATAATGCAGTGGCGACAGGGACGCAGACAATATAATGCAGTGGCGGCAGGGACGCAGGCACTATAATGCAGTGGCGACAGGGACGCAGGCACTATAATGCAGTGGCGGCAGGGACACAGACACTATAATGCAGTGGCGACAGGGACGCAGGCACTATAATGCAGTGGCGGCAGGGACGCTATAATGCAGTGGCGGCAGGGACACAGACACTATAATGCAGTGGCGACAGGGACGCAGGTACTATAATGCAGTGGCGACAGGGACGCAGGCACTATAATGCAGTGGCGACAGGGACGCAGGCACTATAATGCAGTGGCGGCAGGGACGCAGACACTATAATGCAGTGGCGACAGGGACGCAGACACTATAATGCAGTGGCGACAGGGACGCAGACACTATAATGCAGTGGCGACAGGGACGCAGGCACTATAATGCAGTGGCGACAGGGATGCAGGCACTATAATGCAGTGGCGGCAGGGACGCTATAATGCAGTGGCGGCAGGGACGCAGACACTATAATGCAGTGGCGACAGGGACGCAGGCACTATAATGCAGTGGCGACAAGGACGCAGGCACTATAATGCAGTGGCGACAGGGATGCAGGCACTATAATGCAGTGGCGACAGGGACGCTATAATGCAGTGGCGACAGGGACACAGGCACTATAATGCAGTGGCGACAGGGACGCAGGCACTATAGTGCAGTGGCGGCAGGGACACAGACACTATAATGCAGTGGCGACAGGGACGCAGGCACTATAATGCAGTGGCGACAGGGATGCAGGCACTATAGTGCAGTGGCGGCACGGACGCAGACGCTATAATGCAGTGGCGACAGGGACACAGGCACTATAATGCAGTGGCGACAGGGACGCAGGCACTATAGTGCAGTGGCGGCAGGGACGCTATAATGCAGTGGCGGCAGGGACGCAGACAATATAATGCAGTGGCGACAGGGACACAGACACTATAGTGCAGTGGCGGCAGGGACGCAGACACTATAATGCAGTGGCGACAGAGACGCAGACACTATAATGCAGTGGCGACAGGGACGCTATAATGCAGTGGCGGCAGGGACGCAGGCACTATAATGCAGTGGCAGCAGGGACACAGGCACTATAATGCAGTGGCAGCAGGGACGCAGACGCTATAATGCAGTGGCGACAGGGACGCAGGCACTATAATGCAGTGGCGACAGGGACGCAGGCACTATAATGCAGTGGCGACAGGGACGCAGGCACTATAATGCAGTGGCGACAGGGACGCAGGCACTATAATGCAGTGGCGACAGGGACACTATAATGCAGTGGCAGCAGGGACGCAGGCACTATAATGCAGTGGCAGCAGGGACACAGGCACTATAATGCAGTGGCGACAGGGACGCAGGCACTATAGTGCAGTGGCGACAGGGACGCAGGCACTATAATGCAGTGGCGACAGGGACGCAGGAACTATAATGCAGTGGCGACAGGGACGCAGGCACTATAATGCAGTGGCGACAGGGACGCAGACACTATAATGCAGTGGCGGCAGGGACGCAGGCACTATAATGCAGTGGCGACAGGGACACAGACACTATAATGCAGTGGCGGCAGGGACGCAGGCACTATAATGCAGTGGCGACAGGGACACAGGCACAATAATGCAGTGGCGACAGGGACGCAGGCACTATAATGCAGTGGCGGCAGGGACGCAGGCACTATAATGCAGTGGCGACAGGGACTCAGGCACTATAATGCAGTGGCGACAGGGACGCAGGCACTATAATGCAGTGGCGACAGGGACGCAGGCACTATAATGCAGTGGCGACAGGGACGCAGGCACTATAATGCAGTGGCGACAGGGACGCAGGCACTATAATGCAGTGGCGACAGGGACGCAGACACTATAATGCAGTGGCGACAGGGACACAGGCACTATAATGCAGTGGCGACAGGGACGCAGGTACTATAATGCAGTGGCGACAGGGACGCAGGCACTAGAATGCAGTGGCGACAGGGACGCAGACACTATAATGCAGTGGCGACAGGGACGCAGGCACTATAATGCAGTGGCGACAGGGACGCAGGCACTATAATGCAGTGGCGACAGGGACACAGACACTATAATGCAGTGGCGGCAGGGACGCAGGCACTATAATGCAGTGGCGACAGGGACTCAGGCACTATAATGCAGTGGCGACAGGGACGCAGGCACTATAATGCAGTGGCGGCAGGGACGCAGACACTATAATGCAGTGGCGACAGGGACGCAGGCACTATAATGCAGTGGCGGCAGGGACGCAGGCACTATAATGCAGTGGCGACAGGGACGCAGGCACTATAATGCAGTGGCGACAGGGACGCAGGCACTATAATGCAGTGGCGACAGGGACGCTATAATGCAGTGGCGACAGGGACGCAGGCACTATAATGCAGTGGCGACAGGGACGCAGGCACTATAATGCAGTGGCGACAGGGACGCAGGCACTATAATGCAGTGGCGACAGGGACGGTATAATGCAGTGGCGACAGGGACGCAGGCACTATAATGCAGTGGCGACAGGGACGCAGACAATATAATGCAGTGGCGGCAGGGACGCAGGCACTATAATGCAGTGGCGACAGGGACGCAGGCACTATAATGCAGTGGCGGCAGGGACACAGACACTATAATGCAGTGGCGACAGGGACGCAGGCACTATAATGCAGTGGCGGCAGGGACGCTATAATGCAGTGGCGGCAGGGACACAGACACTATAATGCAGTGGCGACAGGGACGCAGGTACTATAATGCAGTGGCGACAGGGACGCAGGCACTATAATGCAGTGGCGACAGGGACGCAGGCACTATAATGCAGTGGCGGCAGGGACGCAGACACTATAATGCAGTGGCGACAGGGACGCAGACACTATAATGCAGTGGCGACAGGGACGCAGACACTATAATGCAGTGGCGACAGGGACGCAGGCACTATAATGCAGTGGCGACAGGGATGCAGGCACTATAATGCAGTGGCGGCAGGGACGCTATAATGCAGTGGCGGCAGGGACGCAGACACTATAATGCAGTGGCGACAGGGACGCAGGCACTATAATGCAGTGGCGACAAGGACGCAGGCACTATAATGCAGTGGCGACAGGGATGCAGGCACTATAATGCAGTGGCGACAGGGACGCTATAATGCAGTGGCGACAGGGACACAGGCACTATAATGCAGTGGCGACAGGGACGCAGGCACTATAGTGCAGTGGCGGCAGGGACACAGACACTATAATGCAGTGGCGACAGGGACGCAGACACTATAATGCAGTGGCGACAGGGACGCAGGCACTATAGTGCAGTGGCGGCACGGACGCAGACGCTATAATGCAGTGGCGACAGGGACACAGGCACTATAATGCAGTGGCGACAGGGACGCAGGCACTATAGTGCAGTGGCGGCAGGGACGCTATAATGCAGTGGCGGCAGGGACGCAGACAATATAATGCAGTGGCGGCAGGGACACAGACACTATAGTGCAGTGGCGGCAGGGACGCAGACACTATAATGCAGTGGCGACAGGGACGCAGACACTATAATGCAGTGGCGACAGGGACGCTATAATGCAGTGGCGGCAGGGACGCAGGCACTTTAATGCAGTGGCAGCAGGGACACAGGCACTATAATGCAGTGGCGGCAGGGACGCAGGCACTATAATGCAGTGGCGACAGGGACGCAGGCACTATAATGCAGTGGCGACAGGGACGCAGGCACTATAATGCAGTGGCGACAGGGACGCAGGCACTATAATGCAGTGGCGACAGGGACGCAGGCACTATAATGCAGTGGCGACAGGGACACTATAATGCAGTGGCAGCAGGGACGCAGGCACTATAATGCAGTGGCAGCAGGGACACAGGCACTATAATGCAGTGGCGACAGGGACGCAGGCACTATAGTGCAGTGGCGACAGGGACGCAGGCACTATAATGCAGTGGCGACAGGGACGCAGGCACTATAATGCAGTGGCGACAGGGACGCAGGCACTATAATGCAGTGGCGACAGGGACGCAGACACTATAATGCAGTGGCGGCAGGGACGCAGGCACTATAATGCAGTGGCGACAGGGACACAGACACTATAATGCAGTGGCGGCAGGGACGCAGGCACTATAATGCAGTGGCGACAGGGACACAGGCACAATAATGCAGTGGCGACAGGGACGCAGGCACTATAATGCAGTGGCGGCAGAGACGCAGGCACTATAATGCAGTGGCGACAGGGACTCAGGCACTATAATGCAGTGGCGACAGGGACGCAGGCACTATAATGCAGTGGCGACAGGGACGCAGGCACTATAATGCAGTGGCGACAGGGACGCAGGCACTATAATGCAGTGGCGACAGGGACGCAGGCACTATAATGCAGTGGCGACAGGGACGCAGACACTATAATGCAGTGGCGACAGGGACACAGGCACTATAATGCAGTGGCGACAGGGACGCAGGTACTATAATGCAGTGGCGACAGGGACGCAGGCACTATAATGCAGTGGCGACAGGGACGCAGACACTATAATGCAGTGGCGACAGGGACGCAGGCACTATAATGCAGTGGCGACAGGGACGCAGGCACTATAATGCAGTGGCGACAGGGACACAGACACTATAATGCAGTGGCGGCAGGGACGCAGGCACTATAATGCAGTGGCGACAGGGACTCAGGCACTATAATGCAGTGGCGACAGGGACGCAGGCACTATAATGCAGTGGCGGCAGGGACGCAGACACTATAATGCAGTGGCGACAGGGACGCAGGCACTATAATGCAGTGGCGGCAGGGACGCAGGCACTATAATGCAGTGGCGACAGGGACGCAGGCACTATAATGCAGTGGCGACAGGGACGCAGGCACTATAATGCAGTGGCGACAGGGACGCTATAATGCAGTGGCGACAGGGACGCAGGCACTATAATGCAGTGGCGACAGAGACGCAGGCACTATAATGCAGTGGCGACAGGGACGGTATAATGCAGTGGCGACAGGGACGCAGGCACTATAATGCAGTGGCGACAGGGACGCAGGCACTATAATGCAGTGGCGACAGGGACGCAGGCACTATAATGCAGTGGCGACAGGGACGCAGGCACTATAATGCAGTGGCGACAGGGACGCAGGCACTATAATGCAGTGGCGACAGGGACGCAGGCACTATAATGCAGTGGCGACAGGGACGCAGGCACTATAATGCAGTGGCGACAGGGACGCTATAATGCAGTGGCGACAGGGACGCAGGCACTATAATGCAGTGGCGACAGGGACGCTATAATGCAGTGGCGACAGGGACGCAGGCACTATAATGCAGTGGCGACAGGGACGCAGGCACTATAATGCAGTGGCGGCAGGGACGCAGGCACTATTTTCAAGTTGGGGGAGGGGGCAGGATTTCAGCCTGCCACAGTTAGTACCCAGCTTGAAATCCTGCCTCACTCCAGAATTCTACCTGATTTGAACTTATCGTTTTTGATTATATTATTCGTGCCACTAACACTTCTAATACAGTATATTGAGACTTAATTTCCCTCGTCAGGCGTTTGGCTTTCAAAATATGAAAATATCTTAAAATAATTGATAGGTAACCCTTGCAGGTAGGTATGAAAGAAAAGAAGAGCAGTAACACACGGATAAAGTAGACTGCGGAAGGTATGTACTTATAGTGTATCATACGACGTTTTGTGATACGCGCGGAAACTATAGGTAAGGAATAAGAGCATCACTGAAAATCATTTAAAACTGCTGATTCACTGAAATATCACGAATTTCACTTTTTGTCCTTAAAATGACTGAAAGGTCTCAAGTTCGACACAAAAATAATTTACATTACTAGTTATATAAATTCAGAGATTGTTTTTCCCTCCAAAGTATTCCTCACCTTGATATGGTTATTACGAAGATGTAGTGGCATGCTACAGATTAAAAAAATATATATTTTCAAAGTTTGGGGGAATGGGTGCCCCCCTCAATTGTTTTTGGGGGGGGGGGGCAGCTGCTCCCCCCCCCGCCCGGTTCCTGCGTTTTTGAGTGGCGGCGCCACATATTTTTGCAAGGGGTAGTGAAAGTCGCCTCATAAGTTCCGCAACGACCGAAATCCACAATTTTCCTCCTTCCAGCGCCATTTAATTTTGACGGCGGCCCAGATTCAGGGGTAGCCATGCCACTCCAGTTTCAGGGCAGGGGTGGCAGTCTGCCACCATGACCGCAAACATTACCTAAACTTTGAACCCAGCAGGTATACCCAGCAGATATTTAGGAATGTCTGAATGCCTGCATGGTGACTGGTTAGTGATGAGAGATGCTTCTCTTGGCTGAATGCATGGTGACTGGTCCGTGGTGATTCAGAGATGCTTCTCTCCAATATCATCCACGATCCGGCCAAACTGTTGTTTGAAGAATGAGTTTATTTGGAAAGCTGTTAATGCCTGATGATGCACTGGCGGCATATTGCACGCTACGAATTTATTTATAATATTAATATGTAAAAAGTTAATGAGAAGACAATGTATGAGCACTCGCCATTTCGACCAGATTATACATAATCATCTTAATTAAAGGCCATCACATTTAGCATCTCTTTGTTTCAAACTCCAATTCGAATCTTGTGATATTTATGTGATGCTTACTAGGTCTTGCTTTGTTAAGCACGAAAGCCTCCAACAATGTGGTTTAAAATTATGATCGGTTTAATCAAGCCCTCCGAGCGTCATCGTCTTAGCCTTAGGGACTGATATTTCGGTCACATTCACCTTTTTTGTCTTTGTGGACTTATGTGGGACTTATCTTCAGATATTTCTCGCTCTCGCTCTCGCTCTCGCACTCGCTCTCGCTCTCGCTCTCGCTCTCGCTCTCGCTCTCGCTCTCGCTCTCGCTCTCGCTCTCGCTCTCGCTCTCGCTCTCGCTCTCGCTCTCGCTCTCGCTCTCGCTCTCGCTCTCGCTCTCGCTCTCGCTCTCGCTCTCGCTCTCGCTCTCGCTCTCG